>JAODVQ020458165.1:0-10477 GCA_025400075.2 Phenganax stokvisi
GTGTGAACATTTTAAGCTGGTCCCCTGGTGTTCACTTTAACGAGGTTCCACTGTATTTAGTTTGTGTGTTGATGAACCAATATATTTTTAAATCCATGATGCAGAGGCTCACAGAAGTGCAATAGTGGCGGTGGGGAATGGGAAAGTGGTCGGGAGTCTGGTGCACCTCATGAACTCTACTATTGAGAAGGTGTGAGATCTCTCTTAACACTTGCTAATTTATTAACATTATAATATACTCCTGTAGGTTCGTTGTCAAGCTTGTCTGGCCATCAGAAACCTGGCATCAGATGGTATGTTCTTTAGTTACTGTGTCACCCTCAGACTATTGACTCTCTCTCTCGTACGCCTCATTCTTTCCTCCTTCCCTTCACCATCTTTCACTCCTAAGATCATAATCAGGATAGGATAGTACAGTGTGGAGGTCTAGAGGTGCTGGTACCTCTTCTCAGGTCACCTGACTACGAGACCGTCACAGCAGCCGTGGCAGCTCTCAGGAATCTCTCCATACACAAAGGAAATGAAGTGCGTATGTATATACATATAGTAGATACAGTGAAACCTTTGATAATAGTCCCTTCAAGATATGGAAGCCTCTTTACAACAGACACTATTTCCACCCCTTGCTAATAGATTTGTACATTACTTGACCTCCGAGATAGGGACGGCTTCTCTACAAAGTACACAGCGGTTGGCCCCAATGTGTCCTTTGTTCGGAGGTTCCATAATGTACTGCAGATTATATATGAATGTATTGATCAAATTTGTGTTATGTGTGTTACACAGAGGTTGATAGTAGCTAGTGGAGCACTGCCTGAGTTGAAGAGACTTCTACTACTGAGAGATCAACCAGAGATCCAATGCCACACTGCCGGAACCTTCCGGAATCTTGCTGCTGAAGACCAGACCCAGGTTTGATTCCATTATTAGCAGCATATTATATAGCTATTGTGTGACTGTCTATAACTGCATGAGCAAGCATGGAAGTCTTCAATTGCACTATAAGAAATTTTTTCTTTCAGTAACTCTCTTCTATTCATAGGCTATAGTAGATGAAGGCTGTGCCTCAATACTGGCTGATCAACTACAGAACTATGAAGGTATCCACACCACACAGAGACCACCACTAGCTATAATATATTATTGAATTAATACTCGGGTTCACACCAATGTACTGTGTAATGATTTGTATTTTGTTCAGGTATTTCTGAAGCTGTTCTATCGGAAGTTAGCGCCGCACTGGCTGTACTAGCCGCAAACGGTATGATATTCCTAATTCTCTACTTATTTGAAATGTACATAGCAACTTATATAAATGATAACTTTAGAAATACAATTACTAAAGATAAGACAAATACACTGGGATAGAGTTAATTTCATCCCACTTTTATACTAAAGCTACACTGCTACTCTCCCTTCGACGAAGCCATTTTAATTGGTATAATAAGGTTAATTGAAGGTTATTTTTTTCTATTCCAGAGACTGCAAGAAGAGAGTTGATGACGCTATACAATGGAGAGTTCCACAGGACACTCATTGAGTGGTGTGAGAGTCAGTACTCTGAGGTCCAATACAACTGTGCTGGAATCATTGGTCACATAGCTATTAATAGTAAGTCAATCTCTCTCTCTAGATCCACACTTTCCTCCGCCTACTTTTCTACTTTCTTCCTTTTTCCCCTTAACAACTTTAACCTAAACCCACTCTCCATTCTCAGGGGGGTCCTATTACCTGTGTTATGCTGGACTCACAAAGCCTTGGTGCACCATATAGTGCAATGGTGATCACAATAGCGCTTCCGATGTTACATACTGCAGGGAGGCCAATCCTAGAATTGCCACAGAAAAACCAAACCTAGAAATGACTCTCTCTTTCTCTCTCTCTCTACACAGAGGAGTATCATTCCAGACTACTGAGTGGTTCTCCCTCAGTGATGAGTGTCATTAATCAATTCATGGAATCCGAAGAATCTAGCTTTGTCCACATTGCTCTGTGGATCACCTCTCAATTCTCACAAGGAGGTAAACAACAACAAAAACAACAACAATAGTACCATCCTACGATGTGTGCTAAACCATTGCCTGCTGTTGCTATAGAAACCGAATCCCATATAAAGCACACCAGCTTGAGAGGTCACTCAGTAAAGTCTCATGAATCTATGTACATTAATCTTCTAGTGAAAAGAGACTATTCATACATTCATAGAACCTTATCAAGCTGTACCTAAGACTAAACATGGTGATAACCACTAACATACATTATAGCTATGTACTACTTCTCGTGCATTGAATTTGGTAAACATATATATTTTCTTCTAAGAATGGGACAGCCTCTATGCAAAGGACACAAACTCCAGTGTGTCCACTGCTCGGAGGTTCCACCATAGCTAAACTCTCTATCAACAAGAAGATGAACAAATCCACCTATCATAGCCCATACATTGGCCCCATAGTAAACCTTGATGTACAAAGGCTTTGTGATAATAATGTATTGTAGATACAGGAACTAAGTCACAGTTGAGACAGCCGTCAATATTGAACAGAATGAAACAACTCAGAAGTCACAGAATGTCAGAAGACATTAGACAGTTGGCTGAGTCTACTCTAGGTCACATCACTGTAAGTCTTTTCATGGGGAGTTGGGATTATAGAGAGTACATATTATACCAGTTTAAATGAATAGATCATATACCACATAGAACCAGTGGACCAGCTTAGAAATGTTCACATAAACAGTTTTGTAGCTGTGTATATTATGAAAAGTCATCAAGAAGTCCTCTTCTCTTTCTTCTCCCTACATCCTTTCTTTGCTGTGAGTGTGAGCTTCTAAGCATGTAGTATAGTGTATGGTAGAGTTCACACTAGATGTTTAGTTCATGTTCAGTTTTGTGAGGTTCCACTCTAATATACACATTCATGCAGTAGTCCCACTTACTAGATTAGAACAGACAGGTCAATGCACTTTAATCTTTTTGAACACTTAATGCAGGCTGATCAGATTGAATCAAGTTGATGTGATAATGTATTTAGAAATCTGACCCCATATTGATTCATCTCACCACTTGATCTCTCTCTCTCTTTCGTTCACTTGTGTTGTTTTATGTTGATAATAACAGGTATTTTTGATTTTTAGTGTGTTGTTTTAAATTTGTTGAAAAAATAATAAAAAATTATACAGTAATATTATATGAGAGTCTAATGCTAATAATATAGATATAAGGTGTTCTTCTACATCTCTATCTCTCTAACATGCAAGTTTAAAGTCACGATGTTTCAGGGAAGGTGACAATATGGACTATTTCAGAACCTCGTATAATAACCATTTTGTTGCCAATAATTGCAACTGTTGGCATATGAGCACTGGACCCATTCTTTGGTGTACTTTTTATTAGATCCCAGGAACCACTATCTGTGTTGTAGCCGTAAATGTGGCATTCATAATCTATTATATCAAGTGCCATAGTCGTATATACTGTGGGTTCATCTTGAGCTTCTTCCATTATCATGCGAAGTTGATAGTAATATGATTCATATGCCGCATTGAGTTCAGGTTGTAGAACATCATGAGGAGTAGATTGAATATGCTGGCATCCAACAGCTATCAGTTTATTGTTGACTGATGCGAGGCTAAACTTACATGCTTCATAGCCGAGGCACGCTGCCCATACAATTGCGTCACTTTCATCAATGTATGCACCTGGGATATCTTTTCTTGGATTTTTATAAACTGAATGATGGGGATGGTTCAATTTTTGCCAGATTATTTTTGTTTCATCTTCATTTTCAGTAGCAACTTCATGATCTTCTGAAACTTTTATCAGGGTTTTCAAATTTCCAAAGAAAATGGAAAAACATGGGTGTGGACCAGGAAGATATACCCCATCACATGTGTCGAAGTTTTCTTCAGCTTCATACTCATCATCAGAATCATCTTCTCCCAAATAAATTTTATCATTCTTTAATATCTTTATTGAACTTTCTTTGTAAGTGGGATCATCATGTTTAGCAGCAATGTAGATATTTCCATTACAGATGCAAGAAGATAGCCATTTTATACCATCAAGTTCTTTAGGCAATTCCACAATCCACCAATCCTTCTTTTCTGTGGTATCCAATATTTCAACAGATGCAACTGGAATTGGTGTGCTATCAATGCAAACAAATCCCCCCAATACAACTAAATATGTTTCATGAACAACAACATTTGGAGATTTCCTTTCATTTTTCAATGGTGGGTATGAATCTTTATCCCACTTTGCTTTCTCTTTATTAAGTGAAAAACTTGTAACATCTTTTACTTCTTTTTCATCCACCACACCACCTATTGCAACCAGTTCATCGTTTATAGTAGCAAGACCAAAATTCTTTTTCGGACATTTAATAGACCGCGTCCAGCTATTTGATGTCATATTAAATGCAAAAATTTTGCAATCGCTAGCAAAATACATACAATCTCCACTGGTAGTGGAATCACAGAGCCATTGTGTTGGAGCATTTGGACCATCTCTAACATTAACAGATTCACCAAAACAGATTTTCTTGGATGGACCAGCCTCTAATTGTGTTGTTGCCTTATGCTTGCCTACAGAAACAGTAATTAAAACAATGAAACTGCTTTAACTTCTGGAAGTATTATGTAATTTACTAACCTTTAGATGATAACCACTCCTTCAGTTTATTAGCAACTGATTTTTTCCCAACAATATCATGTTTGAGCGCATTATACATTGCTTTCCAGATACAATTTTCATCTCTCTCTAGCCAAGACTTTATCATGGCACTAAATTGAGCATCAGTGTCATTTGCATCATTCTTTATAACATCTAGCTTAGAAACTGGAATTTCAAGGCATATCCCTATATAATACCACTTTTCCCTTGCCTCCCATGCTTGCGTACTAATATCTTTAGTATCTTCACTGGATAATTGTTCATCCTGTGCAAACAAAATAAGTCGATGCTACTATTATAATTTTGATTGACCATTGCTTTTGGAAATACTTCATCTTCGAGGTCAAAATCTGGGGTAGCCATTGCTATAGTTAAGGTTGCTGCAGAATAACTTATAGCACTGGTACCGACTGCCCCTTTATAATACAAATAGCTGGTATAGAAATTCATTTTCTTACCCAGAAGCACCTCTGGGTGTGTCGCAGACTGATAAACACCTGGGTGAAATATTCATTTGAACTAAGATGAGCTAGTGAGGTTCGTGAGAAATGGGCGTTATTATTAATTTTAGTTAGAAGGTGTGTGTATATACAATATGATAGTTTGACCCTAGTTTGTTTATCAGATTCAAACTCTCCAAGAATTGACACAGTGCCTGAGTCACCAAAGGAAGGTGGTGTTGAAGAATTTCTAATTCATTGTTACTCTGTGCCAGCGCAGTACTATATACATCTAATGTGTGCGCGAGATTTTATTGGTTCAATTTGTTAGAAAATGGCATTTCTTCTAAAACAATCTATATCTATATACAATAACTCAAGTCACAGTGTAAAAATATAACCAAAAAACTAAAGCTAGTTTATTGGGGAAAAGTAACGACATGGACTATTGTAGAGTTACGAACTATAACTAAACTGTTTCCATCGACAGCAACAGATGGTAAAGAATCACTTTTACCATTTCGTGAAGTTTCAGCAATCAAATTCCATTCATTATTCTCCATACTATAAACGTAACACTCCTTGACTATTGTTTCTGAATCTTCAGAAACTTTAACTGGTCTTAGCTTAATAACATCACCATCGTCATCATCATCACCTTCAATGTAGTCAAAGTAGTCTTTATAAGCACCCGATTGTATCATTTCTTCTTTCATTATCATTTCATCGTAGCAATCTTTGCATTTTTGCCTATTATCGTGGTACATTTCCTTGATTGATTCTTTAATCTCGTAGGAATCGATAGCTTTAATGTGATTGCAACCAATTGCCACTAGTTTGTCATTAACTGAAGCTAGGCTTATTTGACAAACATCATAGTGAAGATATGATGTTTCCAGCTTGCCATCAACTTGCCTCAAATCTAAACGCCCTTCATCATAGGCATCACTTCGATTATTATAATAGACAGAGGGATGTGGGTGTTCCATTGGTTGCCAAAGTAACTTGCTACTTGGTTTTTTAGCTTCTTCTTTTAAATCATATGCAGAGCAGCTGAAGAGGGAATAGCAAGGGCAACGGCGGTCAGGATCAATGTAATCTAAATGCGTGTCTTCATATCTTGAGGAACCAAATTCACTATCAACAAAGGAAGACACAGTTTCAGTGAAATGAGGATCGTCATACTTGGCTATAACAAAAATGTCATTTCCACAAAGACACGCAGAAAACCACTTCATTGAGCTAAATACTTCTGGTAATTTCAAATTTTTATTTTCCAACCAGACTTTATTTTCCAGATTCAATACTTCAATTGATAATATTGCTTTCCCATTTTCATCAAATCCACCCAAAACTATAAGATATTGATTTTCAATAACAACAACTTGTGGGCTCACTCTTGGTGTGTGCATTGGTGGGTACTCTTCCTCCCATTTTTTTGATTGGAGAGAAAAACAAGAAATAGTGTTGATAGGTTTATTAAACCAATCATCTTTTACTACACCACCAATTCTAAATAATGTAGCTTCTTCACTACTGGCTCCATCATTCTTTTCTACAATAACTCCACCAACCAAACCATACTGAGTGTATTTACATTCAATTTTATCTGTACACATTTTCGTGCTCACATTATATTGATAAATAAACCCATCTTTTGACTGAAAATAAGCACATCCATTTAACGCTGTTGCACTACCATATATCTCCATCGGGCAAGGACGACCTTTTTCCACCTTTGTGGTTGATTTATCCAATTTGATTTTCTTTCGTTTACCATCACCATCTGTTGCAGATTTACGCTTTCTCCCTGTAACTGAAATGAAAAAGTGTTTTAGAATTAATTAATGTGGACGCATGCAAGTGCACAATATAGTACAATGTCATCCAGGTCAGCTCTTTCCAAAGGAATTAACTGCCCTGGAAAACCATTAACACTAGATTTTCAGACACAATAATATTTGCTAAAATAATGTTTTCTGTTTGCTAACCTACAGGTTTTGACATTAGCCAGTCTTTCAGTTTCTCAGCAACTGCTTTTTTCCCAACAATATCATGTTTGAGCGCACCATACATTACTCTCCAGGTACAATTTTTACCCCTCTCTAGCCAAGACTTTATCATGGCACTAAATTGAGCATCAACATCATTTGGATGATTCTTCTTAATAACATCTAACACAGAGACTGGAATTTCAAGGCATATCCCTATATAATACCACTTTTCCCTTGCCTCCCATGCTTGTGTAGTAATATCTTTAGTATCTTCACTGGATAATTGTTCATCCTGTGCAAACAAAGAAGGCAAATAAATTACTTTTATTGCAATTGGTGAAATATTTACTAACCATTGCTTTTGGAAGTACTTCATCATCAGGATTAATCTCTGGGCTAGCCATCATTAAAATTGACGTTTCTGCACAATAAATGATGGCAAGCTAGCTACTGCTTTTTTATATACATGGCTACCGAGTAGCTGTCACTGAAATTCATCTATACCTAATACCCAGAAGCACATCTAGGTGTGTGGCTGATTAACCTTTAAGTATAAATTCATCTGAACTATGACCTGTATACTCGTGAAATTAGTGCCTAAGAATTAGAGCAAGAGAAATACATGACTCGTGAATATTATAGGTATCTGCGCACGCGCAGTGAAATCTTATAATAACACATGCGCATGAGCAATCGATTAGATCGCGATGCTCTCCTTCAGCAGAGGGATTGTTGGCGCTTCCAAACTCTTCTACCGAAGATTGCCAGTCTGCACTATTAGAAAACAATTCTCTACTCGCCCAGAAGCAAGAAGTACTGCTATATCGATTATAGACGGCGGGACACGGCTACAGGCTGCCTGGGGAAGCGAAGGAAACCAACCGTCTCCGAGCAACTATCATGCAATATGGCTGCGGCACAACTGTCAGTGTCCGAACTGTCTGAGCGAGTACAAACAACTACTGATCGAAGCTCACGATCTTGACCCACGAGTCAAGATATCTTCCGCCAACATTGCAGGTCAGTAGCTATATTTAATAGCTCTGATGTTGTTTGTATATACGCTATTGGCTTAGCTAGCTAGAACCTCACGCGCGAGAGTTTAGGCCTAGCTATTGCTAGAGAGCTAAGGGTTAGATGCGTTGGATTCCAGCTATATACATAAACTAGAATGCTTCTAGGATTCTAGCACTCACCATTGCTGGCTAGGTGTTTAGATTTGAGTGGCTGGAATAGTGTATGTAGACTACAGTGAATGTATTTACTAGCTACGTTCTCAGAGGTCACCTTTACAAGTAAGTTCTCCTCCATTTAGATGATGAAAGAGTGAACATAAAATGGTCGTGTGGACACGAAGGCCACCTGAGTCTGGACTGGATAAAGAAACACTCCTACTCACAACAATCACTGGATATCTACCAGAAGAGAAATCTCCCTAAACTGCCAGTACCAGTATGTCTGCCAAAATTACCAGCCAAAATATCCCACTACTATTCCAGCTATATAGCAGCTTAGAATTTTTAGCAGCTTAGTGCTTTGAAGTGTTAGTTTAGTGAGGTTGATAGATTTCAGGGCAATGGTTATAAAAAGTGTAGTAGTGGTCTCCATAGTGGTATTATAAGGAATACTTGCATTCTTTATCTCATTGTTCTCTATTGGTTTTGTAGTCTATATAACTTTAGTAGCGTTTATACATCTGCTATATACACTACCTATATTTTTAGAGTGACCAATGTGTTGTAATGTCTTCAGCTGGCTTAGAGATTTGAGAGGTTTTGGGGTAGTGAGTATAATAATATATCAGTCTCACATTACTGTCCATTTAGACAATTCTTCAAAAGATTGAAGCCAAAGAACTGAATGAAGACAAAGGGGTCCTCAAGTACGTATAGAAAATGTCTGAAGAGGTTAGTAGCTACCTGTTCTCTCTGTAGGTGGCTGAAGACATTGAATGAATATGGGCTGTGTCTACTCACTGGAGGACCTTTAACTGTAGAAGGAAGCCTTGAGGTATGATCCATCATATCCACACAACTCCATCAAGACTTAATACTTTTTTGTCTAGCCCTATCGTGATAATACATTTCTGTCCTTCAGATCACACGAAAAGTGTCACCTCATTTACAAGAGACCTTCTATGGAGGGGTATGGCAAGCTGAAATGTATACAGTGAAGCCTCCAAAGAGAGGGCACTACGGGGACAGCTGTCCTGTCCTCTCCTCAGAGGCTATCCTCTTTCAGAGACACTTAACTATGAGGGAGGTTAAAATGGGGACAGCAACAGTGTCCTCTCTTTGGAAGGTGTCCTCTCTACAGAGGGTCCTTTTTCAAAGGTTTCACTGTACTCAAAATCTATCATGATTTCTTGATATAGTTGAATGAAGTGAAAGTCGTTGAGAATCCAATCAATATGTCGTATGGACCTGGTCATCTCCCACCCCATATGGATATCACTCAGTACGAGTCTCACCCTGGAATAATTCTCCTTCACTGCATCAAGTATGAACTAGCATAATTCTAACTACAAGTCAACACATGAAATACCCTTTTAGCATGTATGAATTAAATCTGAAGTCCCTTCTGTAATCCACTACACTGTATAGCTACTCTTTAAATGAAACTCCTGTTTGTGTGATCATTTTAAGCTGGTCTACTGGAGTTCGATATAATGAGGTTCTACTGTACGGTGGAGCATCTAAGTATATTATACACATTATGGAGACTGTACAATACTCCTGGATCCAGTTGTCCATTATTGAGAGCTTCCACTGTATTCCAATGGACTATGTATGTATAGGAATGATAGCTGTGTAGAAGGAGGAGAGAGTGTGGTTGTGGATCTACTCGGTGTAATGGAGAAAGTAAGAGCCACTGAACCACATCATTTCAACACTCTAGTTCGTGTTCCCGGCACCTTCAATAGAATACACTATGAGAGGTACTACCTTTACTTAGAACTAAATGAGGAAACGTGAGGAATATACATCTAACTTGAAGAGAGTTTAAAGGCTATATAGATTATGAATGAATTTGTATTATTTCACTTTTTATGATCTATTTGGTAAAGCTCCTGATAATACTGCTATATACACACCCTTAAAAAGTTCTTTTATCTGGGCCATTTGGCTCCATTATAAGCACATGATGTAGTACAATAATTAGCATAAGTGCTTTTTCTCTCCAACTATGTACGTGGGACCTCTGAGTGTATGAACTTTGTTCTTCTTGAGAATTTACAATACAGTGAAACCTGAGCTAGTGGTCACCCGAGTAATGGGGTCACCTCCGTATTTAGGTCACAAACTGAAGTCCGGACAGTTAGCTGTACAATAGCTTGCTAACTGTATAATGCAGCCACCTGTCTAATCAGGCCA
>JAODVQ020458380.1:0-10476 GCA_025400075.2 Phenganax stokvisi
CGCTGGGTGGGACTAGACTTGGACAGGTGCAGTTCGTGGCCTGCTTCTACACGAGGAGGAGGTTGCGAATTCAATCCTCATGGAGTTGGGCAGCACGCTCTACAAGTTCAGCCAGGATCTCCCAGAAGAACCTGCTTTGGTTCTCTCCGAAGACATTATCAAAAGGTGTCTTGCGGTCCATGGAGCATTGGACTCACTCTTGGGCAAGTCGAAATCCACAGAGAAGTTGCCAGATTGGGTTCAACACTTTGAGAGTGCACTTGCCCGCTTTTCATCAGCTTTGTGCTCTGCGACAACCGTGTGGGTGAAGAACAAGACACAGCAGGGCGAGAAGGCAGATGTCCTGAAGCTTTTTCAGGAATGCCCGCCGCCCAGGACTTTGGTCAGTCTGTGCAACATTGCGGCAATCTTGGATCAAATGAAGTTCTTGGAAGATCTGAAGGTGCCGGAGCCCACAGATCTCTTCGAGGAGCTTTCCATCCGAATGAAGACCTTCGTCAAGGTCGAGTCACTGGATTACCCCACGCTGGCGGATTTGTTTCCTGACTTGTCTCCAACGGTGGCAAGCTACACGAAGTCTGTGCAGACGAACGTCCTAGATGAGGTGGGCAAACTCCGCAAGTGCATCCAGAAGAATGCTGAACGGATTGTCAAGTACAGGCTGGTTAGACATTGACATGTTTTCTTCCCATTCCCATACTACCTTCTCCCGCGTCTTAGTCTTTGCTGCCCATGATTCGAGGTTGCGAGCCCTTAGAACCCTTTCTTTCTTGCATGTCCAATTTCAGTTCAGTTCCACGGCCGGACCGCAGGAAGATCCTGCCTGCTGTGGAGATTTGGCAATTGGACGGGGTGAAGGACCTTTGCGTTGAGAGCCCTGAGGTAGAGAACGACATGAAGGGCCTAACCCGCTTTGTGGAGAATTGCAATGGCTTCGATGGATGGTGTCGCTCATCTTTGGCGCTCATGAAGGGGTCTACCTGGAAATCTCATGATGTATTCCAGGCGTTTACCGCCATCAAGAAGGAAATGGAGGCCAGTCTTTGCATGTTGCAGTTGCAGTGTTTTTTCGTTTGCGTGTTAGAGTTTGAAGTTTACATTCTGCCAGCTCAATGGGGGCTGATAAACAGGTCGGTTATGGTTGGTTGGTCAAATCCATGTCAAATCCAATTCCTTGGACTCCAAGTTATTCAAACCCAATCTTGAAGTAAAACTTGGGATCGGGTAGCATTCAAAGGCCGCCCATTCCGACTCTTTCAACAGGCCTCCCGGAAAGATGCCTCAAAGATCGTGGCGTGCACTTCGTTTGTGGTCGTTTTGGAGAACCCGAAACTCCAGAAGGAGAGTTTGGACGTGAAGGTTTCCCATGTTCGGAAGATCAGCTTGTTTGTCAGTCAGAAGTTTGGCCTTAGCCTCACAGACTTGCCACCGGCACTCAAGACAAGGGTGGATGCCTTTGGACGCGATCCGGCCGAAGTGCCAGCGACCAAGGGCAAGGGAGCCAAGAGGTGGCTCACAAGAGTTTGGGCAGGTTGTTGATTTTTGTTTATGTAGGCAATGTAACTTTGACATTCCTGGTTCCCGGCCTTCCTCCCATCATCCAATTGTTGTTTCGGGCCCCTTCAAACATTTCTCAGATCAATCAATCCCACATCAACTCTGTTGCAATCTTTTGCAAAGTTCTGCCAACCCACAATTGGTTTGAGATCTTTTGGGATCTGTCCACCCAATTTTGCCTGACCACATTTCCATCAGATCAAACATCAAGAAGACACCACAGCCCAGGAAGGATCCAGCAGCGGCTGAAAAGCCAGCCAAGAAGACCCGGGCGAAAGCCGGCCAAAAGTGACACAGGGGAGGAACTGCTTCTTCGAGGGAGCAGTGAATAATTTTGAAGTTCCTGGTAGATAGTCAGGAATTTTGCAAGGCGGTGAGAATCATCGTCTGTGAGCAGTTGGGGAGACACACACTAAACTGATGAGGGAGTAAAAACAGTTTTGCGTTGAGTTTTGCGGCTTACAGTGTCCGGGGATGTCCGGCCCCAAAGGGAATTTCTTTGGCCTTTGGAGTTGAGTTATGTTTTGGTTGGATTCAAGGGGTTTGCAGAAACTCAGCCAAAGACTTCCGTTGGGGCAGGATAAATCTGGACACAGCACAGAGGTACACACACATGGAATTACATGGAACATGTGACAAGAGGGTGCCTGGGCCTCATTTCTATATATAGTTCAGAGATATTTATATATAGTTCAAAGCAATTTATATATAGTTCAAAGAAATTTATATATAGTTCAGAGCATTGGGGGGCTCCCAACAGTCAAAGAGGCCCAGGCACCCACCAATGCATGTCAGAAAATGTTTTTCCTAGATTGTTCATATGCGTCTGTGTAGTGCGTATAGTCTTTGGCATGGCTCCCACGATTGATGCTGCGTTGAAACAGAAGATCTGCACTTTGCTGAAGGATGCGCAGAGTGGCCAGGGTCTTTTAAAGAACGTGAATCAAATCTATGGGCTGTTGCGTTCTCATGGTCTCATGTGGCAGTCCCTTCTCCATTGCCGTTTTCTGGGAGTTCACGAAAGCAATCGGGATGGGTTAGGCATATCGCCTGACCATGTGCATAAGCTTTGCGTGGATATTTATGAGTTCGGCTTTGTCGAGGGAGAGTCGCGTAGGATGGCTGTTGAACTTCATGGTGCAAATGGTGAAGCCACAAAAGAATACAACGAAAAGTTGGTGAACCAGTCCAACAACTTGCTACTTCATAGCAAGTGGATAACATTTGTTTGTTGGCCCCATCCTTTTCCATGATGGTGTTTATTGTATTCATTTACATAGTTTTTCATGATGCTCACACATCGCCATATATAGTACCAACTTGTCAATTCATTAAAGCAAATGTATGAGGTTACCGCCTTTGAGGGACACACTCCGCTATGCGACAATTGCTGGATCACACTCCAACCAAGTTCTTCGTAGCTGGTACTATGGCATAGAGCATGAAAATCCAAACATCACAGTGAATGGCAGATTGAGCATGGAGGTGTTGGAGAGAAACGATCTCGCGTACCATCGAGCAGTGAAGGATGGATGCATGTACGACGTTGTTGCCAGCTGCGTCGTGGATGAATTCCCAGAGTTTTGTTCACTGTCCCAGTCCGCAGCAAATGCTGCAAACCAAGTGGCGCGACCTGAAGCAGAATTGCAGATCTGCTGCAAAATGCTTGGTTTCATCAAAAACCAAGTTGGTGATCAGCCAACGCCATATCAAGACATTGCTCCCCAGATTTTGCGAAGCAAGCCTCCACGGCCAGAATGCATTCCGCATCTCTACAACTTCATGATCCGGTGTGGAGGAGGGAAGAGTGCGCATCTCTTTCAAAACACCGAATCATTTGTGAAGTCATACGGCCATAGTGGAAGGTCCTTTGGTGTGAAAGCCTGGGACAACCTTGGTTTGGATGTCCGCCAGAAGGGTATGGAGCAGTGTGTGCTTTGGCGACATGCCATGCTGAAAGCAATGTATTGTCACCAAGAGGGATTGGTCACCCACGCCGATATCAAGAAGAGCTTGCAGCAGAGGGATCTTTTCGCCAAGGTCATGCAATTCGAGGTACTGCACCAAGATGTCAGGAAGTTTGGTGAGAGCCTGACAGACTTGTCAGCACACCAGCGTTTGATGGGTTTGGGTATCTTCGAGGTGGTTTCGGTGATTGCAATCTTGGGCAAGAAGCCGAAGGAGAGCGTGCATCCCTTTGAGCCTTGCAATGACACGACCGAAGCGGCCTTCCAGTGCGTGCAGTTCTGGCGCAAGTTCTCAGAGGATCATAGGAACTCTCCTTGGGACCCAGTGGCCGCTGCGACAACTGCACCATCTTCTTCATCAGCTGCACCGGCAGGCATGAAAAGCAGGACCATGGTAAATGTATGGTCGTGAGCGTATCATTGAATGGCTTTGATGGATCTCATGTGTTTCTGTTTTGCGAACTATATCATGATTGACAACGGTTGGTTCCTCATGCATCTCTTCTCATCCATGCAATGATGTCGTATGCCGCTGTATACTCATCACACCCCTAAACCAATGTGACCAGGATCAGGGACTACACTGATGATGGTCGACTCATTTCCAATGCCATGGTCCTTGATGCAGGGTTTGAGAAAGGATCCACTATCGTAAGGAAGTCCGATGGTATGCAAGCCACAATCAAAGACATTACCACAAAGAAGGTTGTTGTGACATGCTTGGATGATGGAACGGATTACAATCTTGATGTCGATAAACTTATCGGTGGTGATTGGAAGCATCAACCAAAAGCAAAGGTGCAGGAACCAGTGAAGGATCCCCATGCATGGAAAGATCTCATGGACGTGAGTGTAATCAAAGCCACTGTCGTTCAACGGTTGCAACGCGCATTGAATCAGCACCGGGATCAAAACAAGAACTTGGAACTCTTTCAGAAGCCAAAGGGGGTGACTGCTGCAGCAGACATCGCCAAGGACAAATGCGTGTTGATTCCTTTGACAAACAAGGTTGAGGTTGTGAAAAAGGCAGAGGCCAAGGCGCCGACAGCATCGGCTATCCAATTGGAAGTTGAAGAGCATGATGGGTAGCTTGCAACACATGCACTGTTTTTGTTTTTTGGGTTTGTTCACTGAAATCTTTGTTCCACGTTCATTATACAACCAACTGACCCATTGCGATTGCTTAGGCAAGAGTTCAATGTTACTTTGCAGCCTCCCGGAGTTCATGTACCATTTTGGCTGATGAAGGTCACGAGTGAGCGAGATGATGCGAACATGTTTTTGGTGAAGCATGATAAAATTGTGGTTGCCAGGAACCCTGGCAAAATTGAGGCTGGGGAAAACCTCATTTTGTATCGTCCTGAGATTGCTAAGAAGGCGCCCGAGCCCTTAGAGCTTGCATCTTTGCACCCTGTCAAGCGAATGAAGAAGAGCACATCATAAGCCTTCATGCATCAATCATGCACCGCGCTGTGTAAAGTCATGTGGGACATTGTTTGTCCAAACGTCTGGACTATATAGATGCCGCTGGGTAAAACCAAGCATGCGGATCTGAGCGCATGCAGGAAAAGAAGAAGGAAACCATGATCTTCTACCTTATACTCAAGGGCTCGTCATATCCATATACACACGCACTTTGGGTAGTTGACTTTGGGTAGTTGAGACGAAACGTTGTATCAGTTCAAACATGTCACCATGCACTGCGCTGTTCACAACGGAAAGTTGCCAAGTTCAGACTAAAACAGGAGGAACAGTTTCTGGAAATCATATCACGCGTCGGCAAGTCACGAGCTGATCAAGCCTTGCTGTTGTGTATCCCGCATACTTGTTGTAGAAACATCATGGAGAGCCCAGCTTTCGTGTACGATTACCTGATCATGGATTTGGGTCAGACGCTGGCCACAGTGCAACTGCCCAGCATGGGTTCGCCATCGTGGCGAGTGCTGGCAAGTAAGCAATCTCAGCGGATCGAGGAGAGGGACCATATGGTGATATATATCACCCGCATGGGCTCTTCATTGCCATACAAATTCGTTGAAGAACACGAGAACATGTTCAAATACACCAGAAGGAATCAGAGTGATTTGTACATCCGGAAGACTCCCAAGTCCAGCGTGGTAACTTTCCATGATCAGTTAAGTTTTGTTTGACATGCAGGCGTTGACATTTCATATATGTGCGTGGTCATTTGTTTGCTCAGGTTGTTGTCATTGGTGCTGGTGCTCACCCTACGAAACCAAGAACCATATACCTGATATAGATGAGTATTAGAAACTCTTATTGCATCTGCATTGTCTCAGGTGATCCACTTGTCACACCATTACGATGCAGATTCCAGGGCAGTTTACTTCTTGCTGTTTACCATCAGGGGGACTCGTATTGGTGGCTTTAAGTGGGCTGTCGGAGGCGGCGAGTTGAAGGCACGTTTCATCATCGAATCGATGAGGAGTCAAATCTGTGACTTTTTTGACAGCAGCCGGCAGAACACCATCACGTTGGTCCAAACCAAGAGTCACGAAGCGTACCGCCCACAGGAGCATGCCAACACTAAACAAACATCATTCTATACTGTGTTCCAACCATGTGCGACCATATATGTAACCGAGTGCACTGTATACGCTGACAAGAGTTTTGCTGCACAAGCCTGCATTCACATGAAACATGTATAGATAGATGTATTTGCTATAGATGAGTTGCCAAAATGCAGGACATCGTGTTTGATTCCTCAGCAGTGGTCAATGTTCCCTCAAAGAAGCAGCGTGGCAAAAGCCTCATGAAGGTCAGACGATTTCATACCAAGATGCCATATGGGCTGATGGCTTTGAATCAGACGTTGCTACCATTTTCCCTTGAGTTCATGGAGGCTGAGGGTATTGGTTTTGAGGATTTTGTGGACATTGCCTATGTTAACCCATGAGTCTGTTGATTGCGCGAGCAGCTCTGAGAGTATCTTCATTTTTTGGCATGTGAGACAGTTTGCCATGATAGGTGAATCATTGAACCAACTTCATGATTGCAATCCATTGACCTCTTTCTCAGAGTGTGTAACAGCCGGATAGTTATATAGCCTTTTCGATCGATGCATTATACCTGAGCATGATCCACGAACCCAAAACAACTTTGGCCGCAGGTGCAGGGACGCAGGGATGGGTCGAGGGATGGGTTGAAGTTTGGTTTGCAAAGTTGTGCAGTCTTGGAACCATTTGCGACTTCATGCCATCAGACTTATGGTAGGGTTGGCCCAAAATGAAACTCTCAATGTTCTATTCGGATATTCAGTGCATGTCTTTGTGCATGCGTGGCCGCTACGAGGTGCATGCACTTTCCAATGCAGGTGCGAGGGGGGAAGCTGTGAAACCAAATCAGGAGTTGTCAGTGGTGAGCAATGCAACTGCTGTTTCAAGTGGATAGTGAAAGTCACATGTGTTTCTCGCTTATAGTCATGCGGTGCCGCAATGCATGCTCTCAGTGTCTGATAAATGTTCCAAGTCGACTTGTTTTTGCAATGAACCTCGATGCTGAAAGACTCACTTTCCACGACATGCTCATCAATGATTGATCACAGTTGCGTGCATGTTCTTACATGTAGGGTCCTTCACGCCCGCGGCAAATGTGCATACATGTGCCAAAACACATTTTGCCAGGCGTTTGGAGCCTTCTCTTCGAGCATCTGTGTGGAGGACTGTTTGGCTGTCTTTCAAGGGTGGGCCGTTTGGTGCGTCTTGGGATCGATTTGTTGTGATATGTTGGATCTGGTTTGTTGTGATATGTATGTTGTCATTGAAGTAGGATTTGGCGGTCCATGTCTTATCAAGCTGTGTACTGTGTACCTGCAATTACTCTTTAAGAGGCGAGGTACCACATGTGAACGTATTTGAACCAGAATTGGCTACGAACCATGAATCCCGCTGGCTCAAGACGGACCTATGCACCACACGTGGTGCATAGCCAGGATAGCGTGGCATGCGGTGCACGGTATACTCAGATACGCAGATACACACTCCAAGACATGTATCTACATTTACATATTTGATGCAATCTACATGTATCTACATTTCCATGTATCTACATTGACATGTTTGGATGCATGTATCTACATTTACATGTATCTGCATTTCTGCATTGACATGAGAGGATGTAATCCACATGTATCTACATCTACAAGGATCTACATCTACACGCATCTACATTTACATGTAAAAGGCAGTGATGCACATAGTATGAGCGTGAATGTTCACTGTTGCATTGCAAAGCCTTTGCATTGCAAAGCCTTCGCTGCCATAGCTGTCATGTGGCGACGACGTGTGGATTGCAGGCCCAAATCGCGCCCACATCCATACCGGCCATACCGGCCTGACGCAAAGGGTTCAGGACTGACTGAGTTTTGCTCATTCATGCATGTCACTCCACGCTACATGATACGTATTGCATTCTTGGCGACGTGCTTTCTTGCATTGCATTCCTTGGTGTGACCAGCAAATCCAACTTCCTTTATTGTGTCGGCGAGGTGTTGAAACGTTCGTTTTTGCATGCCACACAGGTCCGATCTATTTTTTGTTCTTTGATTGACGCTCCATTACCTTGCAGACAATCTTACCCATGCCCACTGAAGTTGCTTCCAGGAAAGGGCAAGCTGCCGGAAGAGCATTTGGAGGTGGAGAGCGAGCCCGAGCAATGGGAGGTGGAGAGCGAGCCCGAGCAAGAGTATGAGGAGGAGGAGGTCCAGGAGGAGGTCCACGAGGAGGCCCATGGGGAGGGCGATCCGGAGGAGGAGGTCCACGAGGAGGACGCGCCCTTGGAGGAGGATGAGGAGGAGGAGCAAGGTGAGGTGGAGGCGGAGGACGAGGTGACGTTCATGAAGAAGCACCCCATGAATGTCATGCCACCACCTCCACCAACACCCAAATGGGCATGGCGGCCACGCCCTCACATGGGACGCGGGAGCAGCTCCGCACCAATGCGGCCGGTGTGGCGGCCACCGATCCCGCCGCCGCCACCGCCGCCACCGCTGCCGCCACCAACGACACCACACCCAGACTTGGTGGCGCAGCCGAGGGGGCTTCTTGGCACACTTCAACAACATTGTTGTTGTTGGCATTGATGTCTTCACTTTGTCGATCTTTGCACACTTCTGCAACCACCATTTGTGAACTTTGGTTTCACAACTAGTCACATGAAAGATATTTTTGAAGGTTGTTTTTGGGCACTTGGGATGAACATAATACGCCTACATGTGACATCATGCATTGTGGGTTTGTAACATATACAAAAGACATTGAACCATGCCATGTGCTGCGTCTGTCACTGTCGATCTGAGGCCGAGATCCGAAAGGCCACGCATCCGGGCGGGCCAGAAGGTGCAGCGCGCCAGGCAGAACAAGGAGAAAGAGGGGAGGATCGATGAGATGATTGCAGTCTGTGGGTCACTGGCCAGGATCATGGAGAGGAACATGCAGTGAGCAGAAGGCTGTAAGCGGTCTGTGAAATAGGTGTTGAACCTTCCTTTATCAAAAAGAGGTTGCAATGATGTTTGAGGCCACTGTGACCACACGGGCAGCCAATCTAATTTTGTTTGGGGAGGATTGCAACATCCATGGTGAATCATCCCCAAAGCCTAACACGGGCAAACATTTTTGGTGGTTTGTGTGTGTGTTCCATATGTGCATCTAAAAGTACTCACCCATACCCACATGCAATGAAATGCATTTCCTATGTTTTCCTTGTCATTTCAAAGACGTACAGCAGATGATCCATCAGGATGCACACACAGGCCCTGGAGCGCAAACCTAGCTATGGTGGCAAGCCCTTGGGAAGTTCGCCCCCGCTTGAACTGGAACTTGCAAAGTCACTTGAACATTGAAAGAACCACTACATGGTTCATGGGGACGAGGTTCTTGTGGACGATGCCGTCAGGATGGCGCATGGAAAAGCGCATATAAAAGGTATGGTGGCACACCATATGCCAGCATCCACGCCTACATGTGAGCAAGTACAACATCACAATTGTCAAATAATACTATTTACAGTAAACTGTTGTTCACATTCATTCAATTGGTTGGGCTTATTTGTTTTCTTCAACATGATTCATGTTTGTGGTGTTTTGTGCAATGATTGTGACGTATGCTGGCGGCACAGCAAGTGATGTGCCTCATGGACTGGTAGCTTGCTGCAAAGGCCTAGGATTGGATGAGAAGTATGTTCATGAATTTGAATCTATGTTCATACTAGATGCTGTTGGCAACCAATCATAACCAATTAATTTCATTTCTTTGAGAACAACAATAAGGAATGTCAAACTCGGTCCAACTATGACCACCATGTATATGAAGAATGTAGGCCGCGCCGCAGCAAGAATGCCTTGAAATCCTCCGCTGGAGACCTTCGAGCCAGCGTGAGCTCAAAAAAATGGGTTCCGGTGCTTATGAACTGGGTCTGGTCTGGAGAACCAGCGGGAAATACTCTAAGTACATGAAACTCAAACGACATTCAGAGACTGGAGACAAGTTTCATGCGATCTCAAAGTTTGAAAAAATGATCACTGTTGTTCACTTTTTCGTATATGTTGATTCCAGGATTGTTGGGTTCAATGAGGAATTTTCCAACGATATTTCCAAGGGCCTGGAAAAAAAATTGGCGAGAGTTACCCCCTCCTAAACGATTGAGTCAATGAATAGACTGTGCAACTTTTGTGTTTCCACAAAATGGCAAAGTGCCCTTTTGTGGAAACACAAGCGGGCAAAGTGCACATTTGTGGAAACACAAAATGGCACTAGGTCCACCATTGCCATTTTGTGTTTCCACAATTTGGCAATATGCACATTTGTGTTTCCACAACTTTGACATTTGACATTTTGTGTCTTGCACATGTGTGATACCCACCGACTATATCATGATTCTTATTCCAGAATGTTTCATCTAGCTTCACCGCTGCGAAATTTGACCTGCACTACTT
>JAODVQ020458489.1:0-10475 GCA_025400075.2 Phenganax stokvisi
AATGAGGAGGGTAGGGTGAAATAATGATGAAGAGAAAGTGGATTTAGAAACACTGCTTGGCTTAAGGGAAGGGGGAGAAAATCAAGTGTTCAATGCAGTGGTTGTGTTTTCCCTATCCTATAGGACACACTGGGAGAGCCTCCAGCAGAAGTAGTCACACTGGAAGATCACTGCAGCTACAAGTAAGTCTTAAGGTGTACATACCACACTAACACTGCACTCCTGTCTGCAAAAATAACCTCACTCAAATTGGTTCCCTAGGATCATGCATTTCACTAGTCTGTAAGTTCAGTATACCTCATGTGGGGTGGGGTTTGGAATGTTGATTGTGCACAACCTCCTCTGTGTTTGATGTAAGTGTCATCTCTATGTTCTTAGTTCTCCTGATCTTTGCTATGTAATTATGTATACTTATAGAAATTGCAGCAGTTGCAGTTGCAACTGCTTTGTTTATAGTAAATAAAAGCTTACTTTTGAGGCAATTTTGTACTTTTTAATAGTATCTCTCTACTGCTAATACAGCAGAATAGAGATGGGATGGATAGTGAGTATGTTGTGTTTTTATCTTGGAATTTTTTACTCAAATGCATCATGGCCTTCATTGCAATGCACTATTATGCTTTTTATTCGAGGGAGGTTGCACACAAAAAAATTCTAAATCCCCTATTAAGTGCATGCACCTAAAAAGCAGCAAAATGCATGATCCAAGTGAACAGTGAAGCCTAGTAGAGTGCTATCTTATATCACAATTTTTACTCCATTACGAACTGAAGCTCATTGCAAACTGGTAGAGCACAACAACTGATTTTCAAGGTTGCTGACCTAGCAGGTTGAATTGGGTTGCATGGGCACAATAAATTTGAACAGAATGAATGATGTTTCACTGCAACCTCCTCTACTTTGTATTCTAGTGATGAGTATGGTAGTATATTAAAGCAGTGTTCTCCTTTCAGTCATAGTCCACTGTTGTTTCATTGTGTTGGTTTTTTCTATAACCTTGTTTCTCTTGGGCTTTTGATTTTGCCAGAACTGTTTCTTCAGGGGAAAGAGACTTGGTATATATACTGTGGTCTCTCAGGTTTTCCCCTGGCCTTTCCAAGTATTTAGAGTAAGTCTTTAAATCTCTCTTTGTTTGTGGAAGATCTGGATTATATTCCATGACCTATGCCACTCTATACCACTAGCTCCGGAAACAGGAAGATTCTAGAAAATTCTAGAAAATCTGTCAATAACAGGCCTCGGTGGTACTGTACAGGCTTGGTAGCCTCTGGAACCCTTTTTTAAAAATAGAGCTTTGTAAATAGCTACGGGATCTTTGAGAAGCTCTATATATACTGTGCATGTGTTTCACATACTCTTGAAGTTTCTCTCCCTTTGTTCAAGTTCTTTGAAGTAGAGTTTCTTCTGGTAGTTATGAGCAACATTCATCAATAATCTTAATCTTGGATGGCTAAATGTGCGAGCACTATATTGCGTTTCAGAGTTTACTTACCTTTATGTTCGAATTTTTGCACTCTTCACTTGTTCTTCCCAGACTGAGCTTAATGGTTGTTAAAATTTTTAGTTTGCAAGGTGAAAACTAATAAGAGTTCTCATGGTATTAGTAACAACAATATACACTAGAGATGTGGTAAAATCAGTTTATTGGTGGCTAAATATTGCGAGTGATGGTTTTAGCTGGTGGTTGTAGAACTATGGCTCTTAAAATTTAGAAATTTGGTTGTGTAGAGTATTTTAGCAAGTAGAAAATTATTCTTGCAATTAAAAATTTTCCCAAACAAATTTAAATAATCATCAAGTTTAATGTAAAATTTTAGTGCTCAGTTAAATTAGTGATTTGGGGAGTTACTTGCCAATTATAGGTGAAATAATATGTCATTAAAATACAACACTAAGGCAAGTGTGTTCCATTTAAAACAGGGTTTAATAGGTGTCCAATCAGGGGTATACAACCTGGTGCTAGCTATGGCACTTCAATCAGCCCTTATCTTTGTTAACATTGTGCCAAAATAAAGTGGCAGATATTTCACAACCAATAGACAACTTATCAACTTAGAATTTTGTGCTTATCAAATATAGCTGTCTATTCAATCATGTGCATCAGCTTCTTATTGTATTACTACAAAGAGGCCTGTATTGAAACTCACACAGAGCCCTGTCATGGCTCAACTCTTTTTGTAGCGTTAGCACCATAGATAATTTTGGCACTGGATATACAGATATACAGAACCTTGTAGTTTATGTTTGCACACCTGTGTCCACTAGTTTTCCTTATGCTCACTTAGGTACCTGCAAATCACCAAGAATCTGTTTTATTATGTTTGTGGATGTGCGCTCTTCATTCTTTGCCTCCCAGTGAATTGTTTTTTTGATGATGTATTCACGCACCACACTAGGTATTTGTTCAACTTCAGAGGAGTGGCTGCGAGCTTCCGTTTCAAACATCTCTTTCTCTGCAAATCGTTGGTGTTTCATGTTGGGGAGCAGTGGCTTGAGTTTTTTTACCCTTCGCTGGTGCCTTGGGTACACTACATTCCTGTCTCAGAGGATTTGAAAGAAGTCAAGTGAGTCGGAGTTTTATAGCTCTCTTGTAGGCGAAAAACCAAGGAAATATGTAAGAAGTTGCTATTTCTCTCCCTTGAGACAGTGGCAGGGAGAGCCTTCACTTCATTCCCCCTTCTAAGTATATAGATAGTTTAGCTATACCAAAGGCACAAGATCATTCATTGTAGTGAGGTTTCACCAAAGGTCACTATATACACAAGCCTTGAGTGGATAGGTACCTGAGAGCCAGCAAATATTCTTGTTGATTTTCTCTTCTTAGGGTTAGGGAAGTATGCTTCATACAGCGCAGAGGTAGCATTAACTGTAATTTTAAATACGTATATTTCCAGATCATTCGTCGCCGCACACCTAGATGACCAGCAGCTCAGCGCGCCGTTCTCCAAACTTGCGGTTGTTTTCCGCGCGCGCGCACGTGGACTAGCCCCATTGTGTTCCCTTGCAGTCCGTTTCCGGGGAGGGGAACTCCCACCGGAAACGGACAAATCAGCGTTAGCGATTTTTTAGTCTGCTCTGTGTTACGCGGCGACTTAACGCCGATTTACGGGTCTAATAAACTGTTGTCGTGGCTGTTGACGGGTTGGAAGGGGAATGCCAATTAGCGTGACTGCACGGCTGACCTGTAAATCGGCGTTAGGTCGCTGCAGAACTCAGAGGCCATATATATATATATATATATATATACGTATATATCTGCGCATTTGCGTACATGCGACATAAAATTACTCAACGCGCTGTTGCGCCGCAAACAATGCGTGCGTATACCCATACCCCCGTTCCCAGTCCTTCCGGCACGCACACACACAGGGCAGTCTCGCGGCGCGGGGGGCCTACACGTGGCTCGCGAGCGGGACGTAAAATTACGCGCAATGCGCTGTTTACGTGCAGGGTTGTTCGTATGTAGTTGTGTTCGTATGATGCACCCAGTAACTCTATCCTCTTCTTGTGGGTAAAATACAATACAATTTCCAAACTCACCACCCTTGGCCCAACGCTGGCTAATAGTTTCCACTGTTTTGGTTATACAGAGAGCTACTAGCGTTTGTTAAAGAGAATGATGCAGTGGCAAGGGAAATAGCTGACCAGTAAGTTCATAGCTGTGCCCCAGATGTTTCAAATTAACTTATTAAGACCCTAGCACTCACCCTCCATCTGGACTCAATTATTCATGAATGAACTCCTCTCTCATTACTGTATTTCAGTGGCTTTAAATTTGTCTGGGAACACCTTACCATGGAGACTGTTGAATGCTACTGGCTGGAGCTCCTGAAGGACTACAGTTCTCTACTGAAATGGACCATAGTCCCTGTCCCTTCCTTAATAATCATCAGCAGTTAGAGACCAATAAGTGTGTGTTATTGACTCTCATATAAATTGCCAATCCTGTTAACACTGTATTATTATTTTAATAAGCGCTAAATACAATGTGCAGGCGTACAACCCCACTAAACACAAAAATAAGCTAAACTACCACAAAGCAGAACTTATTTCATAGTTAACATTTTGTGTCATTTAATTTCGTGTACGCCCAATGTGCTGTAATGTTTGCTTAATTCTTTGACGTTTTTAACAGCAATAATTTATTATGAACAAATGATTACAGCAAGTATGAACATCAGTGTACTGACGCACTGCTCAAGTCATAGTATATACATCATATTGCTGTGTTTTGTGAAGATGATGAGTGTGGCAAAGGATTTTATTAACTTCACTTAGAGTTCATTCCTTTTGGTAATTTGTTTTAACTAATTTTTTGCCAATGAATAGGAAGCTGTAGTACTCAAACCAGACAGTTATTTGGCGGTGTATAGTACAATAAGGTGGTAGTGGTATATACAGTGTGTTGTTGGTTCCTGGGCCATCACGTGATTTTATGTAACGCGAGATGCGTAGCATAGTTGCGCTAACCCGCGCATACACGCCCGATCCGCCGAAGTCTCTGTATGCAATATGCGGTGTGTCCGAATATCATAATAAATTATTTTCAATTCTCTCTCGCTAAAACTCGTGCGTGTATTGTGTCCTTCTCTGGTAAAACTTTTTTCATGTTCAGGATGGAAAATCCTCAGCAGCAAAAGAGTTCCAGCAGTGAAGTATCCGAACCGCTGACTGCGGCGGGGTCTGCGAAAAAAGACGGTTTTACGGCGGTGGTATTACTAGGAGAATCGCTCGAAGAAGACCAGTTTTTACTGAAGCCCCTGGTAGAGATGGGGGTGGTGGGAGCTTGTAGACGCGGGAGGAGGAGAGGTAGAAGGAATAGGACGGCGGTGGAGAGAGAGTTGGAGGTAGAACAGCGTCGTCGATCCAAGAACGCTCGCGAGAGGGAGCGTGTCGAGAACGTCCGGAACGAATACGCAAAGCTTCAAAAACTCTTGGGACTAGACGGAGACGAACTGAGCGACGATGTCGGAAAAGAGTCCCGCAGGTTTTGCAAATTGCGCATCCTCACAGCAGCGATCGAGCGGATAAAGACATTGATGGAGATATTGCGCACTGTGGACGCCCCTCCGGAGCCCCCGCTATTGCAAAATGATCCGTCGATGGTAGGTCCAGTGCTCTCGTAAAATACTGTCCCTTTGATGGCATATTTCTTTAGCTTTATGATGCTAGTGCAGATAGCAGAGAAGATGGGAGTCATTTACTTGGACCAGACGGGCTTCCCTATGGACAACACGTATATTCGGGCTCCACCCATCCAGCCTTCAATCCACAGCCTGTGTTGGGTCTCCCTCATTCATCTTCCCTTCACTCGGTGCCAATGTTCAACCCGGACTTTACTGCTTCTGTCTACCCTTATTCTTCCCCGTCATTCTATCTTCCTTACTCTCATGTTGTGCCACCCTCACCACATCATACCTCTCATCCTCATCACCCAATTTCTCCCCCTCCTGCTCCTCCTCCTCCACCTCCTCTCTCACCTCCTCCAGTACCTCCACTCCCTTACTTTCACCCCACTGGACTAACTCCAGTAGATCCCAGTAATCCCTTCTTTCTTCCGCTTCCCCCAGCCCCTCACCCCTTACCAGCATTTGGACAATTTTAGGTATCTATGGCTGGTATAATGATACTATTTTTGTGCATGGTGATTCTGCTTGTATTATACCTCCGGTTACATCTACCCCTGGCAATTCAGTTTCTCTTCTTCCCTTTTTCTCCCTCCTATACATAGCTAAGTGTAAGGCTCCCAAACCTCAAAAATAAACAATGTTTGAAATACCCCTTGATTTATTTTTGCTTTGAATTGTATTTTTGTTGTAATATTATATATTTTTAACTTCGATTTTTTTGTGGCCGCTAAAACAACCCCACGCTGGCACTGTGTGGTACACTAACAATATTATGCTGTGGCAAAGTGTCTGAGATGTAGACCTGTCTGGAAAGAAGTTCGCTAGCTAACAACAAAAAGTAGACTATAAATAAAATAGAGGTTGTGGAAGAAAATTATTTACAGGCCTCTCTTTCCAGTCGCTTCAAGAAAGCATATTTTACGATCGCGCTCAAGTCGTTTCAGACGAAGGCGCGCGAGGGTAGAGCATTGCGCACGCGCCCCGCCCTGTCGTCGCTTGCGCATGTGCTAAATATAATAATTGAAGTTTGGAGGGAGATTTATAAAGTCGATGTGTTTGAGTACCTGCTGGGCTACCGTTGAGAGACCCAGTCAAGACCTAAAGAACCGTAGATAGGGTATTGGACAAAGAGGAGGGGAAGCTATGAGTTCGAGGGCCTCCGCCGACTCCGCGACCGTGAGGAAAGGTTCGTTTTTAGGTCGCCGTTTCTCGTAACCGCCTTACAATTTCCCCCGATTCTCCATTCCAATCAGTAAAGGCTATACAAGCTAAGAAGAGAAAGGGAAAAACTGCCAAGAAGCCGCCAGACTTGAAGCCTCGGTAGGTGGGCGTTAATTAGACAGCTCCTACTATCTCTTGATTTTCATACGTTCGGCGTAGGTCGGCACCACGTGTGGAAGAAGCGGAGGGAGTGAGCGAGGAAGAAGAAGAAGAGAGCGGTGGAGGATCCACCTCGGATGAAGAGGAGCAAGAAGATCCCAGGGACTACTGCAAAGGTTTGTTGGCGCCATTTTATATTCTCTCTTCTCTCCAAGCTTCTTGTTATCTTCTCTCTATCTGTTCTCATGTCTGATTTATGAGGAGTCCAGTTGCAGTCACCTGTGTTTACTGGGTTCATGAAGCCTACTGCAGTATCACCCTATGTAAGGTGTTCCGTGCCTTGTCAAAGGCAATGTTGAAAAAGAGCAAGTTTCCTTCGCTCCTTTGCCTCTTCCCTCCTCTCACCCTCTCTCCTCTCATGCCCGACTTAACAGGGGGTGCCGTCACACAGCAGTACCACTTGGATGTTCCATGCCTCTTAAGCCTAGTTCACCATGCGATGCTGGCACGAGCATTACGAGTGTAACGTAATTGTGAATGGTCTTACAATAGAAACGCTCATGAAGCTGGGAACGAGTGTCGTGACTCCTATTCCCAGCATCATCAGTGTCACCATTGCTGGTGCTATGCTCGCGCCAGCGTCATATTATGAACTAGGCTTTAG
Organism: Phenganax stokvisi; assembly: GCA_025400075.2. NCBI lineage: Eukaryota > Metazoa > Cnidaria > Anthozoa > Malacalcyonacea > Clavulariidae > Phenganax > Phenganax stokvisi. The sequence continues at coordinate 7,114 of JAODVQ020458489.1, forward strand.
AGCATCCTATGGCCATATCTATATCTCTCTCTCCTGTTCTCATGCCTGACTCGCAGGGGGTTCCGTCACCCATGCCTACTGAGCCCTCAAAGTCCAGGTGCAACTTTGTGCAATGGTGACCGCGGTTACCATTTCGATGTTCCATGCCTCATAGAGGCTAATCATTAAACAGAGCAAGAGAGTCAACAGCTATCAGCTGTGCTCTCTCTCCTCTCTCACTCTGTCTCTCTCACTCACTCTGCAGGGGGGTATCATCCTGTTGAGATAGGAGACATATACAATCGACATTACGTTGTCATTCGTAAACTCGGCTGGGGCCATTTCTCAACTGTCTGGCTGAGCTGGCACAATCGGTAATAACCCTTTTTATATTTGTGCTCTTAAAACTAGCCTACCCCAGGCTATTGAGCATTAGTTTTCAAAAAAAACCTGTATGAGAGTATGGATTTTTCAGGATGCTAATATTCTACAAAATAGCATGATATGCTAATGTATATACACCTTGGATTGTGGGAGTAGGAGTTAAATGGATTGTTTGGAGTATGAGGCAGTGGAGTGTTTGGAGTATGGAGTAATGGAGTATTTGGAGTATGTTGTAATGGAGTATTTGGAGTATGTTGTAATGATATTGATTGGTGTATATTAGAACCTCAGTGAAGTTTGACCTCAAAAGAAGGTCATTTAGTTGGGATTTCAGAGAACTCCTCTCTAAACAGGACAACTCCATTGAGGAAACCTCTCTAAACAGGACACCTTAACCTCTCTATACAGGACACCTCCATTAAGAAAACCTCTCTAAACAGGACACTTAACCTCTCTATACAGGACACCTCCATAATGGAACCTCTCCAAACTGGACAACTGAGTTAAAGACACCTCTCTAAGAAGGGCACCTCAATCTTATACTAGTCCACAAACTTGCCACACTTAAAAAATGAAAATGAAATGCCTTTATATATGAATTCAGGACACCCTATTATTAGTGGTAATGCGGCTATGATTATGTAACACTAGGTAATCTACTTAGTGTCTATATACACTCTTTGTGTGACCTGGTTTATTTAAGGAACCCCAGTTATTGTGGGAATTCTCTATCAGTGGTTGGAGTAGGTACATTGTCCCGAGGGTTGTAGGAGCCAGCTATCAATACAGGGACATTAGGCTGTTTATACATCCCAAAATTATCTCCTTGAGATGGTCCTAATCTTCCAATCTGTTTTGATTTGTGTTTACATATTTTTTATAGGCTTTATCTGTCCATTTTTAAAGCCTCATCTGTCAATTTTCACTTTTCTGTTTTGCGTGAAGCCCTAGTTTATTCAGACGCCTTAAACCAGTTTGAAACCAGTTTAACTTAAAGGAAGTGCAGCAGCATAAAGGCTATATTTAGTACAAGTGGAATGAAATTGCATTCTTTCACTGTCTCCCATTGTTCTCGATTGGTTTGTTCTATCTTTGGTAACATTTCAAAACCTAGCCCTCATATGTAATACTGCTACACTCCCTTTAAACTGGTATATTAAGTGCTCTAAACTGGTTTCTAACCATTTTGTTTTCTACACACTTACGCTATACCGGTTTAGGAAATTTATGCGTAAACAGGACATGGTTTGTGAACCGGCTTCCAAACCGGTTTAATTTTGTCCATGTAGAACGACTTATAGTTATATTATTCCGACCAATTAATTTGTAACCCTATATTTGAGATAAATTTCGTTTAGATTTAATTTGAGCAGCAATTTATCATAAACCTCATCCTTAGCAACGTGTCTGTCCTCCAGCCAGCATCCTCTGACCACTATTGTATTTATTATATACACTATGATATTCCCCAATGTCTACTTATATGTCGGTGTGAAAACATAATAAATACAGTGGAACCCCGCTTAATAGACACCCCTCTATAATGGCGACACCTCAGTATAGCGGACAAATTTCTGTGTCCCAACTTACCACAGATCAATACATTTGTAACCCCTCCAGAATGGACACCCTGCTTGATGGACAATATTGCTGGCCCAAGTTGTCCATTATAGAGAGGTTCCACTGCTATAATGGACAATATTGCTGACCCAAGTTGTCCATTATAGAGAGGTTCCACTACTATAGTGGATAATAATCCTGGTCCCAAGTTGTCCATTATAGAGAGGTTCCAATGTATACTGACTATATAGAAGTTGATTAGTTTACTTTCTTACTTTGTGTAAAGTGAAGACAACTCACTGATACCTCGACCTACTTGTATGTGAATGCGATAATTTGTATGTAGTGCATTTTGTGTTAGTTTTTATTTTCCATCCTATGTTTTGTTAGTAGTGCTATATATTAAGTATATGCCGTGTAACGTGTGTGTAAGAAGTGAGCTTAGTTGTGTGTGTATTTTAGCAAGGTAAAGATTACTAACAACGTTATAGCTCCGTATTAGTAACATAGTCCATTGTAAGTGGTGGCTTAGAGATCCAGTGTATAAGGACTAAATTTAGAAATTTCACTAAATATAAAACTAAACCAGTTGAGAACAATGGGATACAGTGAAAGATGCAACTTTTACGAACAAAATATAGCCTTTAACATATGTATTGCTACAGTTCATTTGTATAATGACTAAACACTCTATTATTGTATATACTCTATGATATTGTATTGTGTGTGTGTGTGTTCAATTGAAGTAAAAGAAGACGGTTCCAAGCCATTGCCTACCTCTGGTAGTGTGGGGGGAGTTAATTACAACCTGATTACGGCAGGGGCTTTGTACGAGACTCTCTTTGTCTCACGCCCACTCTCTGTTCACTTGTGCTCCAACGTGTGTGGGGTCCTATCAAGCCCTGCACTAAACAGGGTCTCACAACCTGTTAGCTAGGGCCCACCTTAGTGCAGCTGTGACCGTGTGGTGTAGGGTAGGACGGTGCCTATGCTACACTGGGCCCACAATGTCCAGGTGTATATCTATGTAATAGTCGTGTGCATACACTAGTAGGGATATTGTCTCGGGGAAGTATCTTGTATGTATTCCAAGCCTCATAGAGGCCAGCTAATTATTGAGCCAAGAGCTAAGTATCAGCAACACCTGTGTTCTAATATTCATTCTACTCTATAGTAATAATACTTTCAAACCTTCAGTGCATCAGAAGACATCTGGTCAAGAGCCTCACTATATAATCTGATTAGTGGCAGAGTTGTTTTATTGCTCTCTGGGGTACAGGTCGAGTAATAAGCTCACTGCTGCGCTGACTCTCTCTCTCTATTATTATTTATTAATAACATCTCCATTTTGTGATGACAACATTACATGAGGAGTGGTGAAGCTCAATGATCGTCTTGCCTAAATGACGTACAAAGTCATTGCACAATCACATTGTACC
>JAODVQ020458599.1:0-10474 GCA_025400075.2 Phenganax stokvisi
ATACAATCTGCCAATATACGGCAGCACTTCACTTGCGATAGTAAGTTCTAGTTTATTTTACAACTTGCGTGTATAACATGACAAGGGTATAAAATGACAAAGAGATCTTAAATTAACATAGTTATACCTGCAAGTGTCATTTTTGACGCAGCATACGTCTACGGTCAAAGGTTATGTCATTCCTTTCTCGTCTCACCTCAGTGACGCAATCGTTGATAAGATTTTGATATTCGTTGAAGAATAAAGACTTTCAATATATCAAACACATCGATGGAGTAAAAGAATATGAGCTGCTGTGAGTCTATTTTTGCATTTTTACTGCCTCATAAGCCATTTGTTACATGATCACGCGGCAGCACTTAGCGCAATGATTGTTGTACACAGAAAAACATTGGTTGTGAGTTCGCGTGAAGGTGTGCAAGAAAACGTTCCGGGGTCCCCCTCCTATGCGGCTGGACTATAAATTAGCTGAGGTGAAAACAATTCTGGATACCAATACCACCAGGCCTGCAATACCACATAGAAAAACATTGGGAAAAACAGTGCATCTGCGCGCTCTGTGTAAATTGTTTACCATGTGCCATGTATGTATCAAGTACTGCACACCAGCCACTATATCTCTAATAAAGATGTTGACTTGCGAAGTCAGGTAAAGTTGGTAGAATGCGATTTCGCGCGAGGGTAGTTAAATATCTTTGTCAATGTGTTCCTTGTGTGGGTGCACAGCCAGGTTAAGATAATGAAGGCATGCTCTTATCGACATCCGGCGCTGTGTAAGCGGAAAAAGGTCAATGTTTATCATATACACAAAGAAGTTCCTTTGCTCAAAATCAAAAGTTCTTCCAAATACCTAGATTACGATGTGAAGATACCAACTAAAGAATATGAAACATTGAAGTTATCGAGAATTTCTCGATTAATCAAGTGAGTACAATCATGAAATATAATGTAATGAGGATAGTCCGAGTTAAAAAGTAGGGCGTATTTGTAGTGAGTTTGTACTAATACCCAATTTTCATTGTGGCTATAGATAAGTATATTAATAGTCGTTGAGTTTTTAGTATGATGTTGCCAATGTAAAAATCTATGACTGTCGTTTCTCGGTTTCGATAAGATAATACGAACAGGTGTTTTAGCGAACTGAACGAAATTTCGAGTCGACTACACCGCCACATGAGTGAGATTTTGTTTGGGTGAAATAGTGTGACAAAGAGCTTTGGCCTATTGAAAAAAAAACGTGGATAAAAAACTTGGCGATCGTCCCCACCCGCCCGCAAAAAAAGCTCCGCTCGGGATTATATTTTATTTTTTTAAAAAGTAACTTTATATGTTGACGTTCCAAATTGTAAACAACTGGCGCATGCGCTGTTGCCTACGGTTTGAACATGGCGTGTTTTGTGTTAGTGCGATTGCACCATAGGCGTACGGGACGGGGGGCAGGGGGGCAGCTGCCCCCCAGAAAGTTTAGAAGTCGAAAAGTCGGGCAAATTTTGAACATGAGTCGGGCGAAAAAGGTGAAGGAAGAAATTAAAAAGTCCGACTTTTTCTCACATTTTCTTGCATTTTCTCGCAGTAGTGATTAATAATTACATAGCGACATTAATTTACAGCGCGGTCTCGAAGCACTATGTTTGACCGATTGTTTATAAGTTATTATCCGTGGGGGGGGTGTGATTGTGTAAATTTCAGTAAAAAGTCGAGCATTTCATTGTTGGTTGGCGGAAAATATTCACTGCCCCCCCTAAAATTAATAGCTCCTGTACACCTATGCATTGCACATACTATCAAAGATAGTTTTATTATCAATTAATATTGCTGCGATCTTTTCTTTGAATGATCGAGAAATGTGTGCTTTATAGTTTGTATACGGCACATCTTGATAAAGAATGTAAACTGCTTACAAAAAATAAATAAAAAGTGCCCGCCTGCCCACTGTTTGGCAAGCGCAATGAACGATCACCAAGCATTTATTTATGTGGCCTTATGCTGACCTTCTATCATCCAATCAAAAGATGTAGATTGTCGGATTATTCTTTTCTGTATAGAGACTAGATTATCATACTCTCGTGCATGGATGAATGAGATTTGACATAACCCTATTCAAGGGCGCCGGCAATTCATTGCCAAAACTGGGGGGATGGATTCCCTGATAGCGGAGTCCTGGGGTATATACCCCCAGAAATATTTTGAATTTTTACAACCTGTAATGGCATTCGCATGTTCTTAAATCATTTTTCAAGAATGGAATTATAGTCATAAATCATACATGGTTTAATTGAGAATCTGTCCAACCCAATCGAGGCAAAATAAAACTTGAATTAGATTGTATTTGTCCTTAGAAATATAAAGAAAACAAAAAAATATTGTGAAAATGGGAGGAACAGTGACATACATATTCTTCTCCCAAAACAAAACACTGGAAGGGGGGCAACTCTCCATCTCCCCCAGGATTGATGCCCTTGACCAGTTGACCCTATTGCATGCATTGGTAGAGTACCCTGATTTTTCACTGAAATGATAGACATAGTGCTCGTTGCCGAAGAAACATGCTGTCATGTGTGACTGAAAACGGAAATATCAGTGCATGGGTACCTTTTGCTTCTTTACACCCTACCTGGTGAAATAGACGATTTGTCACAATTTATGACCTGAAAAGGGGCCAAAACTCGTAAATTTTATTGTAAACTGCAGTTTGTTGGAACTTTACTTTTGGAAAGTTTGCCCCACCACTGCTACTTAAGGTGGCTCATCCATTTTGATGAACTTATACAATCTTGATGAGAGGATTTTAAAAGTAAAGTCAAAAGTCAGGGTACAAGAAAGCAATATTAATGTAAGAATCATTTGATGAGGCTGAGCAGCATATCAGAATTATTGGGGTCGAGGTCAGTGTTATCTCCCAAGACTAAGCTGAGGTGAACAGCAGAATTATTCATATACTGTACCTTGGTCAGTGTTACCCTGCCTAAGTCGAATTCACTAATGCTTTTATTATTCAATCTGCTACGAAAGTGGGGCAGGTGGAAATTAATCCAAACAGACAGAAACTTCAATTATTTTGTATTGCTTCAATTACTACTATTATAATTACTGTTATAATAATTATTGTCGCTATTATTACTTCAGTTATTAATTTTCAATTTTTTTTCGATTTGCCCGGTTTAAACGGAAGTGAAGCAAGCAGAAGCCATTGTCAAAACAAAAAGATTTATAATATTTCCTGCTCTTTTGCAATTCATGTAAAATACTGTCGAAATAATAAGCGGTCACCTACAAAAAAGATATTTATCTTTCTTGTCCACATGCAGACACGTGATTTATTATGTCTGCACCGAAATAAAGAAAATTATTTGTAGGTCTCTACCAAGGGGGATGCAAGAAAATAGTACTATCAGAAATATAATACTCTCCTTCAGTGATTTCGATTTTTGCATTCTTAAGTATGGTAACTGATTGATTGTACAATTCGAAACTGCTGTAGTTCTCTAAATTGTCTTGTGTTCCTAACGGATGGACTGTCCAAGAATTTACGCAGACGGATGAAATCTGGTATACAATTATTTATCAGCGTCAGTATTGAAACCGTTATACAAATGTTAAATTTTTCTGTTACACCTCCCTACTTACGCCCTGCTCGTTTTATAGCAATTCAGTTGAGCTGCCTATTCGGGCTATCCAATGAGTAAAGAATAAAGCAAAGGAATTGAAATTATTGAACACATTTTTTTGAAATTTCCTGTAAAGAAGACTTTGGTCTATTTCAATTCCTACTATGTGATTTCAAAGCATTTAGTTAATTCGAATTATGTAGTGATGTTGTTTTCGAAAAACAAGGTCAAACAAGTGCTAGGTTTCTTGCTGCAATATTTCTCGTTTCATTTTTTGTTACGAGCGTCTGAAAATCATTCGTAACCGCAGAGTAGCGTTTTCCGCGTTGGGAGGCGCGGACAGCCAGTTTTCAAATTAACTTTATTTTCAAAGTAATTTAGAGTTCATGCGTAAATTCTGTCCGCTTTTTTGTAAGAACAGCAGGTGCGCTAAAGTCTTCATGCTATGCTGTAAAAGCGGTATGATTTCGAATGTCAAAGCAGTACTATCCGATGACAGAATTGTATCAGTACATAGTTGTTTAAGCTATTTGTCACAATTCGCAATCCTGGGGTTGGGACAAGACGTAAGAATTTGCAATTTGTTGTTGTAAATGGATTGTAGGTCGGCAAATTGTTCTGCATACACAGTTTTTTTACAGTAGTGTACGAATCTATGCGTATGTTGTATTCTAAAACTAAAGAACAAGTCGTAAAAAAGCAAATATAGTTCAAACATAGAAACAGGGGTGAAGTTTTGCTTCTCCAGTTTTAGGCACGCTGCCATAGTCAAGGCCTAGAGTTTTGGATTTGTCTTGGGGGGCTGAAACTTCAAACACGTGGTCGCTTGTTATAATTGCGAGCTTGATATGTATTAAGTAGCATTGCCATTTGGTCAAAATTATATGGCGTTCTGTACTAAATAGACCAGTGTAGTACAATACTGGCTACACTTCGTTTAAGCGTGTACGAAAAGCAACATCGTCGGAACATAACAATAACGACGGATTTGGAATCATGGAAACAAATTAGATTTGCTTGTCGACTGTTGATGCTGCGGTTGTGAAAGGCTTTTTGTGTTTTATGTAACTGATCACATTGTCACTGAAATCAACCAGTGACAATATGGCTAGTTACAATGGTAACTGGACTAACAAGTTCTGTAAGATTTCTACAGGGGCTAAGCCCCCACTATAAGATTTTTCGGGGGGCTCGAGCCCCAAAGCCCCTTCAAACTCTACGCCTATGCCCATAGTGGGCACCCACGTCTTTTGTGACAATTGGGATCTACAGGCATAATCCTTCTCTGCAAGAACCATTTTCAGATAGTTTTCCAAGTATCATATTTTTTCCATGCGCCACAAAGAAATGTGGTAAAATTCTTAGCCCATCAGGCAACTGATGAAATGCTTTTTTAAGATTTCTTCTACAGCTACGCCTTTCTGATGCAAATGCTATTTTATGTTTTTTTTCCTAGCAGGTTTTTGGCGAGAGAAAGTGATCGAAAACGAAGAGTGGCATGAAACTTCCTTTATATTATGTCTGTTTCACTGTACTTCCAATTCTATTTTCAATTTCCCATGGAGACAAACTTTTCTGTCCTGAGGAAATCGACAAGTATAACGCAAAAACTTGCCTCAACAATTCAACAAGGCCTGCCAATGATATGGCTAGTAAGTACAACAAAGCTTTCCCCTGTCGTTTTTTGAATAATCCAAATTGCGTAAAGGCCTATTTCAATCAGGAAATCAAGCAGAGGGTCGACAAAAAATATGATCTGCACGTGCTCCACGCGGGTAGAACTTTTCTTTTCCAAAGAATTCGCCTACATCACAGTCCAGATTGTATATAGTTGAAATAGTTTCAACTTTTTTTTACCCTGTCATGCTGATGTGAGGGGCTCAAACTGGAGGACCACTTTTCAAAGCTGCAGCTAAGCCTCCCAATAAATTAAAATCTTAAACATACTAGTACAACCATGATGTATAAACCAAGTATTTTTTTGGTCTATTCAAACGAACTGCGAAGAAGCTGAAGAAATATGAAGCTTCTTCTAAACCTTTTTTCTCGGACTAGCTCTTACATGCAAATAGAAATTTTTCAAATTATTTCTGGCTTGTTTAAAAATTTTAAGTGTGTCAAATGAAATTTGAGGGATTGTCATGACTGGAAGTCACTTGTTGAATCGTACCAGATTGAAAGAAAGTTCGACCCCCTGTCAATTTTTCGAAGTGGAAATTGGCCTTTACGTTATTTGTATGACACTGCTGAACACACTTTGTTTGGTTGGCTTTGATCCCATTACATACATCTCCAATTTGATCCTAACCCCACTTTTAACTGTTTTCCTGGTTGTACGAATGGCGGATAGCGCTGTCCACTGGATAGCAGTTTATTCAACCTTCGCAAAATTCGACAAAAAGCGACGAAATATTCGGATTGGCGAAAGAAATAAATGTCGCAACCATTAATCTATAAACCTTCATTCATAATCTTATTTCATCACGATCGTCGGAGAATTCTACGATTGTTTTAAGAAATCACTATCCAGTGGATAGCGCTATCCATTTTTTGTACAACCGGCCCCAGACGTGTAACATCTTGTGATTTTATGTATTTGTGGTTGAAAAGTGAAAACTGAGGGCTTACACAGGCGGCGTATATTGTTGTACAAATCTTGACTAGAGTTACTAATAATGGCATCAGCTGTTTTAGCTGGAAATCAAGAACGGCAAACTATGCTGTTCAATGTTTCTTATTTTGGATTTCAAGCAAGAGCTGCTGACGCTATTCTTACACCAGCTATAACGTTGAAATTTTATGTGTCGCCCATTGCTGACATCTGCAAGGGCAATGGGAGGGAGAGGATGAATGGGGGTGTAAGCATGTTTCGACCAAAGAATTAGTCAATTGTATTTGTCAATTTGCAGACCAACATACACATTTTACCGGCTGAAGCAAGTGTTTCCCGATTTTGGGGGTGTCTTTTTTTCCTGCACTCACCACGTGCACCCCCTTCAGACCTGGCCAGGACATATCACGCTTATTTCAAAGGGTTACATTCCCCTTGAAAACACGTTTGAGTAACTTTTTTCTGTTTTAGCTGATGGAATATTAGAAATTAATGACGCAACGAGTAGACAATATGCAACTCTCATCGATAGAGAATTTACTCTCTACTGCTGCTTTGATTCTAAGCAGTATTGTCGGCAAGTCAGATGGTACAAGGACGGAGTCGAGCTAATAGATCGGATAGGCGGGGTGACAATACATGAGAGTGGAATGCGACTTAATGGTATAGCTACGATTTATGTCACGGGAAACTACACGTGTAATGCAACTTTACCTTGGGGCGAATTTCTTTCTCACACTATTGAAGTCACAGGATCTAGTATGTATTGATACTGCTGTCTGCAAGCTACCATGAAGTGTGCGGCGTTTTTCATGAATGTTTACGTTTCAAACCTTTACCTTTGCCTAGAAAATCACAGAAGTCAGCGAGGGACACTTCGCCAAAAAATCCACAAAAAGTCCAAAAAATCCGAAAATATTCAAAAAATCTTCAAATGTCCAAAAAATCCGCTTAAGTCCACTGAAATATCGATTTAATAATCGGCAAAAAATACGGGAAAGTCTGCAAGAAAATCTGCGGATTTTGAAAGTCGGAAAATTTCGTACACTTTCCAAGTGAAATGCCCTTCGGAAGTCAGCTCGTTATTCTTTGATATTCGCCGAAACGTTACCGACTGTTTTTAAACCATGCATGTTATGCTTTCCAAACGTACTTGTTTTGAAGCGTAAACAAAGGTGAAGGATATCAGATGCTTCATGGTAGCTTGCAAACATCAGTGTGGCATAATCACTACATCATTACCTTTTGCACAACCATCGTCCACTTTATCAGAGACCTTTAGCGTCACGTTTTTAATGGCCATCGGAGACCTCGAACTGCAGTTTGACGTTAGACAGTTTTCGATAGACTTACGGTAGTTTAGCACGGCGTAATTTTCGAACTGGTAAAACAGACACTCCTTGGGCTGGTGTGGATAGCGCTGTCCACCTTTCGAACAACCGGCCCTGGGCCCTGGGCGACAAACATGGCGCCTGAAAGGAGATAAGAATACAGCGTTTCTTAGTTTTACTTTGACTGTTTTATTTTGTTAATATATAAAATTATTCGCTTAATCTTTTCACTGGTTCGTTTTTCTGGAAAGATTGAGATGATGAGTTGCCAGTGCCAGTGTGTGTTGCATATAAATAAGCCGCCATCGTGACTGAATCACGTTAATGTTTGAATGTTACTTAGAGACCTATTTTTGACAGCTTATATAACCATTGCGGCAAAACAAATTACACAATAATGAAAGAAGAGAGCTTATACTGCATTGTAAAAAACATTTATACGTTGGTTGACATAATATTTAGGCAACGAAAGCCTAAGGTAAATGACTTTGGTGAAAACCTACATTTTGCAGTTAAAAAGACGAAAAATTGAGGCGAATATGACGGCAAAGAGTGATCACGTGACTTCTTGAGGTCGCGGGAAACGTGATGCTACAGTTTTCTAATTGCTCCGGTTGATGCCAGATGAGATTTACCTCATGGGGAGAATTCCTGAGCATTAAACTTTCAGACACACAGCGTCTTGCAAAGTCTTTGAGGTCTCAGACGACTTAATTAAGGCTAATTTCCACGCCAGAAAGTTTTCTGCAGGATCGGAACGGACTGGAAAGTTTTCGTTTTGTTCATGTCATTAGTTCTGATCTAAAGCTTACAAGACGAAGAAAACCGTTCTGTCCGTTCCTGTGCGCGGAAAATTTTCCTGGGTAGAAACTAGCCGTTACTTGTCGTACAAAATTGCATAAACGACGTCTAGATTACTGAAAGTATTTTCTCCCAGACGTCTTTATTGGCTGGTGACATATATAAGGACCAGGCTGAAAGGCTTTTTAGTTGGCAAAATCATGTTGTGAAGTCTCTTGTTAACCAACACACTCCAGTGTCCGTATTTTCTTTGTGACTTTTATTCAAGTAAAAAAAACACCAGATATTTCAAACTTTAGGAGCATGTCTTGGGAAGTTCTCTGTGGAACCCCGTAGCAACAGAGTGGAGGTGAAAAAAGGAAGCAGGGTTGAACTTTTATGGTACTTTGTTTGCGCGGGAGCTGTTTCTGGAACCGCAGAAGTTATTTGTCGAGATGGAAAGAGAAATATTGTAGCACCCTCTAGTTACTACAACATATCAAGCGTTAGAGCATCTGGTGGAGATGAACTTGCACTAACGCACAAAATAACAATATTAAATTTCACAAGGACTGATAATATTACGTGTACAACTTCCGCTTTAAACTCGCCTTTTGCAACTCGGTATCTTGTGGAATCAGGTAAGATCGCTTGCTTCTTCGATACATTTTATGAACTTTAAGGTATGGCTATATGGTGCTGCAATACCTTAGGTGCTCTCGAAGTATAGATTAATTTACAAATATATATATTGTAAAATAGTTGATGGCAACTGAAAAGCGCACTTCCGACTATCTAGAATGTCCAGTTTTTGAAAATTTCTCTACTCTGATGAGCCAGCCGCAACGCCACACCACAAGCCCATGGCTATGCCCCTATGCACGATTGTATTTTTGTGTATTTTGTGAAGCCTGAAATTATAAAACTCGCTTGTTCTAGAGCCCATTCGGCTTGTTCGAAAAGTCTAGTGTACATGACCTATGTTAAGCTAAAAAACATACCACAGAATTCCTGGCGAAAGTAGTGGGACTCAATTGGTAACGCTCATATTCAAAGTTACCAATCAAGTGAATCAACCTAAAGAATGTAGTACATGTACAACATTATAAATACTTTCTCGAGATATCGTGCACATTGCATCGTAAACGAGGACTTGACCCTCTTGTACTCTTGTTTAAACAACTTGAAAGAAGTATATAAAACAAAGATCTTGTCAAGGTAAAAAAATTAAAATCGCATTAAACAATGTTTTAACCATGGTGAACAGTTACGATAGTTCTGAATTAAAGAACTGTTTAAAATATATTTAGTAATAATACTATAAGCGGCATTTCTCAAGAATACTAAAGTTAGAATTTGAATAAGCTTCAGCACATGACTGATTTGATAATAAATGTCTAGCAATTGCTGAATCGCAAATAATGGGCTGAGAATATACATTTCCTGCAAGGTTGTTTTCTCACTGCCTTAGTTTTGTTACGAATAGCAGTAGGAATGTGCTGTTTGACCTTGTCACCAAACCTTTGAGTTGTTCTACCGCGTTTAGCTTCAGTATAACTACAGGTTGATTTTCTCATTTTCAGTTACCAGACGATACACCTGAAGAGTGGTCTGCCGAAATGCATAGTGCTTTTTAATAAGTTTTCTTATAATTACTAATATTATAAACAGTTAATTCTTTTCAGAACTATCACAACCGTTCACCATAGTTAATGCGTTGTTTCATGCGATTTGAACTCTGACTTAATGCAATGGAGCCACGGAGTTCTACAATTAATATGAGCGTAGCGCCGTAAGAAAAGCACAAGTTTTGTTTTTTTTAACTTTTCTTACAAGATCTTTCAAGATGCTGATGTATTCTTTCAGCAAATTTTTGCTTCTTTACTTAGGTAATGGGAAGTTTGTTAACGTTTGATACGGAAATGTCCGGGACTACGTCATATTGACTATTCGGAAGTGACACTTCTTATTGCCTTCCTCAAACGAAAGTTCGAAGATATAAATACATACAATTTAATGTACTCTTTTGAGGGGTAGGGATAAAACGCGGAAGCGGAATGACTGAATTCCGGAAACGGAACGGAATGGGGGATAAAACGCGGAATTGGGGATAAAACGCGGAATTGAGGATAAAACGCGGAATT
>JAODVQ020458811.1:0-10471 GCA_025400075.2 Phenganax stokvisi
ACATGCCCTTCATCCCGCAGGTTTCCTCCAGGGAAGATGCTCAGGAGACTCCAGGGACTGCAGACTCGTGTAGGCAATTCTTGTGTTTCACCAATTATCAAAGAACAGTGTTTTGACCAGCTGGAGCCAGCTAGTGTCTCGCATTCCAAAGCCACAGTATTCGTAAAGGAATCAGAGATGCCTCATTGCCAATCATCCCCTGTCAGCCTCCCTCTTACCAAAAGTCCAGAATGTGATTGATATTGAGATCACACCCCCAAACTCGCCACAAACATCCTTCTTTTCCATCTTTTCCACAAATCCATGTGGGTAGCGTCTTGCGACCCACACGGTTCAAGCTAGTGGGGACTTGTTAACCCCTCCGAAACGTTAAGACACCTTGGCTAAGAGCCGGTATCTCCACAACCATCTGGGATTCGCGAGCCGCTTCCGGCAGACAAATGGTGCCTGCTGCTCGTCTACGAGTTGATCCTCCTGGCAAGTGTTTCTGCAACCAGGAATCTACAACATCTCTTCTCTGTCGTGACCACAAAAGTGGGTAGGCATTAGTCCAGTGGCCCAGCACAGCAGAATCCAACCGAGTCAAAGTAGGCTGCACTTCGACGCCAGCGAGTTTCAGCATCACCCGAAGTATCCGATTGAACCAGGTGACTTGTTGTGTTACTGGGTGACCACGCAAGGAAGCCAAGTTACGTTGGTTTGGGTCAGTCCAACGTTTAGTGGTGCCATCATAGACCGGACCGGTGAGGCCTGTAGCCATCTGAAAATCGATGTAAAGTTGCAATGGGGACACCCAACAACCCGTAGCCTCGGAGTGGCTAATGTGATGCAACCAACACCATAGATGTAATGCTAAAGCTCTGCCCACCAAAGTACTTAAATGGTCTGGGACTCCCGCACGTGGTGGCAGCTGTATACACTGCTCTCGTGTGAGATTACCGACAGGACTTTGCGCCGCTCGTCTTGGGAGATCGCTGGCTTTGAGCCTGCGTATCGACTCCTCCCCAACAGCGCAGTGCACTTGAATCGTGTAAGCCAACTGGGCTTCCTGTAACGCAAGTTGGTCCGCGAATCGTTGCCATGCCTGCCAAAAGGGAATTGGTCTATCCTGGTTAAGCTGCTTTGCATATGCATCCACCAAATCGTTGTAATGTTTTGCCCATTCTTCCAAAGGTCCGGAGACAGCAGAGGAGACATGGGCGGCCACCTTGTGAATGGTAATTGCATGAATTTGCTGCAACTCTACCGCAAGCAACCTCCAAAGATCTCCATCCTTCTCATTAGGTCGCACTTCCCAAGGGTTGCCCAAAAGCTTTTGCACCCGACGAACCACATTGGCGTTGTCCGTCCAGATCCTTGTATGGGTACCCTTTCGTACTGCAATCTTCACCGCTGCCAGGACAGCAACGATTTCTGCCCTGCCGCTAGTCTGCAACATTCCATGCAACGGACCACCAGCGAGACAATCAGGAAACTCCAATTCTGTAGAAGGAGCCGCCTGCACCACTGCCCAAGATGCTAGCCTCAATCGCGGTTTGTCAGGAAACAATCAACTCCCGTCCGTGAACAGATCCAGAATTGCACAGGGTTCGACTGCTTCCAACGAATGTGTCAAATCGGGCAATGCAAGAACCTCTGAGATGTAATTCTGAAAACTAGCCGGTTCCACCGCCCAACAATGCAAACGTGTACACGCCGGGAGGTCGTCGAAATCCAAAGGACGGGACTGCTGGAAAGTTTCCCTGATGTCATCGAAGCAGGGGCATTCCCATATACGATGTTGGACACTATCAGGTTCCCCACAATGCCTGCAGAGATCTGAACCATCAGCTGACGAATACTTCAACCCATCTTGTGTGTAAAAAGTTCCATCATGCGCAGTTCGAAGGAGACCCTTCTGCTCATCGGAAAGGCCCAACTCAACCCCAAAGGAAAGGCGGGGATCCACCGTGGCTAAGCCAGCGAAACCTTTTCTCTGTTGATGGAGACAACCAATGACCTTCTGCCATGCCCTAACAGCCCGCAATTCCAACTCCTGGATCGAAATCTGCCAAAGGCTAAAGAGACCAAGGGTGTCCCATAACATATTGGTGGTCAAATCCCATTGCCAATGTAGTTTCCTGAAACAATGGAACAACACAGACAGCGGCCCAGGTGGAAAACAACCATCCCCCTGAGTCAAGACCCAACTGATATCCACCTGCACTTCTTCTTCTGTTTGCAGTCGTCGGAAGTCCAAAAAGGTCGACCAAATCGCAAAAAACTCTGGATCGTGGCTGGGGTGGAAATGGAGTCCAAATAAAATGGAGAAATTCGTCCCTGGTTTGTCAACTCGCAACCCTCGAGCAGCATTGGCCCGCAAAGAGGTAAATTGCTGATCTGTGATCCGGACGGAAGAACACGCATGCAACGCCCGTGGCCATGCTGCCACTTTCAATGCACGAAGCTTCTGGGTGAAGGGGGCCAAGGACACACGAAGCCTACCCCACAACAAGTCCATGGACCGAAAACGGTCCGCCTGCATCTTGGTGGTGTGCTGTTTGGTGTAGAAAACATTGCCACCAAGGTCCTTGGCCGAATGGCGAACCGGGAGGCCCAAGGAGCGGATCTGTTTGCGGTGTTCCGCGTGTGTAGCCCAAATATATGTCTTCGACCAATCAATGTCCAAGGAAAAGGCAGCAGCAAACCTTTGGAGGCCTGTTACTGCTCGACCAAGCCCCTCAGGTGAATCCGCTGTAATCTCCCAGTTGTCGACGTATGAGAGAGGTCTGCAAACTGGAACTTTTGCCATCATCCAACGATCAAAAGCAATTGCTACACTAGCCATTGCAAGACAGGAGAGGGGATCCCCTTCCGGAAAACCATTTGTACCCAGTAGTGCCGGTCCGACAGCCCCTCGGATACAAAATCGTCTCTGCAGCTTCACGACTGCTCCCGACCAAGCTCGAATGATGTTGGCATGGATGCCGATTGCATGACACAGAGCCCACGTGGGTAACCTTGGTAAAACATTGAACGCTTTCACTAAGTCAGCAACAATTCCCAGGAGAGGTTTATCAAACAGATGTGATTGCTCAATTCTCCTTTGAAGCTGAAACCAAATCTGTCCGGCAGTCTGTCCTGGGATGTTCCCAACCACCCTGGGGCCAGCCAAAGTGCCGACATGCGCCAATGCTTGACGAGCTCTAATTGTGCTCCAAACTCTGTAGACCATGGACAAGATTGTAATTGGGCGAAACTGCTGAACTCTTTGAGCCCCCGGAACCTTGGCAAGTGCAGAAATAAGTCCTGTCATGGCCTGGGTTGGCCACTCTCCGGTGCTTTCCGCATGTTCACAAATCTGGATCAACTCTAAAGTCAAAGGATCTGGAAGTTGAAGGAGATCCAGGCGGCTGATGCCGTCTGGACCTGTAGCTGATGCAACTTTCTTGGCCCGAACGGTTTTCCGCCAAATCTCCAGCGTAATTGGGGGCAAATCCATGTCTCCATGAGGCATCAATGGAAGCATCTCTGCCAAAAAATCATCCCATTTAGCAAGAGTATCGTCAGAATGCCTATGCCACCAACGACTCCACTCCTTCCCAAAGGCCTGGAAAATAGATGCCAGGTCACCCGTCGCAACTTCTTGCCGAAGGACCTGACCCACGTGAAGAGTAGGTAATGGATGCACCCAAACTTTGTCACTCTCTGCGTGGATGATGGTGAACTGTTGCCCATTTCCGACCAGTGGTTTATCAGGATCAAATGCGACCTCATCTTTCAATACAATCGCACTTTCATCTTGGGAAATTTCTTCCACCTCGACCTGTGTAGTTTGCAACAGCACTTCAACTGGATCTGCACGTGACTCCTTCAGATCTTTGAAAATCAAGACCGGATTGTCTGCACGTCGACGATGAGCAGAGGTGACTCTTTTGGCCCGCAAATCTTGCTCTAAGCGTTTGACTTTGGTTCGAAAAAACTCGAACATAGCATGTGCTTCATCCCAAGGAGGATATCTTGTGGAAAATTCCGTCACATGACCTCCAGTGGATGGGCCATGAATTGCCCACCAATGCTCAAACGAGAAGCCAAAGCCTGGGGCTCTGCAAATAGCCTTCCACAACTCTTGCTGTTGGTGACGTTGCGGAACGGAAAGAGCATTCCGGTCAACCAACCGGACATACATCTGTAACCGCCGCAATTGGCGAAACCATTGTGTGTACAAGAGCGAGGGGCCGAAAAACTCCGGGTTGGCATCCCCAGGTCGGGCTTTCTTGACCGGTGGGACTTGAGAACGCCGCACCTGAAGTTGAGATGGTTGTGCACGGCCTTGGAAAGTGCGAGGCCATGGACAAGCCCGCTGGTGACAATGCATCATGTTCAATTGGCTTTCAAAATCCTGAAAGATGCGACCATACCGTTCATCAACAGTGGGTGAATCCTGGCTGCCAGCATGCCGGGAAGGCAAGGGCTCTGTTCCCAGTTCAGCCTGCCACGAATCACGCTTGGGGAGGTGCCACACCGTGCGGGGAAGCACCGAAGAGATTGATGCAAATTCTCCAACCAATACTGCATGATCAGCAAAGAGGTCTTGGATCACCTCCACCTTGCGAAGCAAATGCTGCAATTCCATGGAGATGTAGATCTGGTCTGGCCGTGTGCTCATTTTGCATGTCGGCTGGATCTGAAAACCCCATCGTTCTGCAGCCACGTCTTGAAGCTCCCGAAAACCCAAACTACGCAGGATTTGTAAACCTGGAAGTTCTTCATGGCTAGCATTAAAATCTCCCATGATAAATCGAGGACCAGTAGCATCTTGCCCAATCCGTTGAACTACCTGTTCGACCAACTGGTTTGTCAAAACAAGCGGCGAGGTATGATTCACCGCCGAAGCATACCCGTAGATCACGGCTCCCTGCATCCATACGTTCTGCTGTAGAAAACCCGCCACATGGACCCGGGCCGTTTGCCAGATCTGTTTTGGCATGTCATCAGGAATGGGCCGACAAGGCACATCGGACAAAAAGGCCACACCCTCATGACGTCCCACCACTGTAGAATGTGCCCGCGCTGTGGCAGGACACCCATGCAAAATTCGAGAAAAACCTGTTTGTGCAAAGTGAAGGCTTCTTCGGACCTTCTGCAACCCCAAACTTGTCAAATGAGTTTCTGCAACCCCATAGATCCCACTATCAAGTTCTCGCAGCAAAGTCTCTTTGCCCTGTAACCCAGTTGGATTCATAAAACCCAACCTCCATGGTGATGCGTCCGGACCTGGATTGGTCGCTTCACCAATTCGCATCAAGACCAGCAGGAAAAACAGATAACGGGTCAAACCCCTATTGTAGTCATGAGGACTGACCCTCACTTCTAGCAACTGCTGAAACCCATCAATGCTCGCCAGAAAAATTCTTGAAAACCCCTTCAAGAACATGGCTCCCCACCAAAAAATGCACCACACCAAGATATCGAGCCAACCCATGAAGAGTCAGTCAATACGAGGTCTCTTGGCCAGCAACTGCTCAATCTGCTGCATTTGGTTGTCAAACATCTTCTGTAATTCGGATTTCTGGTTGTCGACCTTGATATTGAGCGCTGCGAAGCTCTTTGTCGTCTCCTCTGCCTGTCGTGTAGTGACATCTTGCATCCTATCCAGCCGTTTCTCTAATGTTGTCAAGCGATGGTCAACCTGGTCCTGTGCATCCTTCATGTCGACATCCCCATTAAAAGGGGAACCGGTTGTTGTCGAAACTTGTGCAAGGACCTCTTTCTTCACCTGAGAAACTATTGCAGCAACATCAATCTGTGGTGACGACTGCGCTATGCTGGAAGATGATGCCTTTGCCCATGGATCATTGATCTGAAGAATATCCTTCTGCTCCGGACGAACTTCAGTCTGTGCCTGAATACGGGCAATGGTGCCCTTTGCCGCTATCAGTGTAGGGGGCTGTCGAATGCGAGGAGGCTCAATGTCAATCTTAGTGATGACTGCCTCGGCATGCTGAAAATGAAGGACCAACGAAGGAGGGTCAACATTGGCCTGCACTGACCAGTGAATGCCTTGTGCTGTGAATCCGGACTGAACAATTTGGAGGGGTTTTGCATTCCATCCAAATTCTTTCAATGCCTTGGTCAAAGCAGCTTTCTGTGTTCCAAATGGTAATGGTCCGATGTGGAATTGAAGTCTCCCCTGGGCCGAAATGAAGACCTCATCAGGACGAATCAGCTTGGACACTTTTTCTGCATTGATTGCCTCCACCCGAAGTCCGATCCGATCACCAGATCGAGCGAGCCCCACCACATCATCATTCTGCTGTCTCAGGAGAGTTGCCTCCCCCTTTCTTTGCTTGGGCAACCAAACCACTTGGTATTTGGCACTTGCCTGCCTTGTATCTTCATCACGAGGCTCAGCATATACCCCGTTGGTTCCTGACTCAATGACAATCTGTTTCTCAATGGATGATGGAACTCGCATCAGAACTGAGAAAACATCAGCTTGAGAAGGCTTTGATGGGCGGAATTGTTCAGTCAGATAATGACGTGCCCAGATGTCCACCACCGGTGAGGGAGGTTGTCCAGTCCCACCATGCCATCGAGGACACCTGCATGTGGCCTGGTCACAGAGCTGCAACGATTCCACCAGGTCTTGGAGCCTTCGCAACGGTTTGTCCACAACCACTTGCCAATCGTCTGGATGTTCATCCCGATAAATAGCAAACCGGATCACCGTAGTTTGGACAATGTCTAATGATGGACACGTTGCGGGCTTGTACTTGTGGACTGGCTTGTCACCCACTTGGATCAGAATTGCATTGATCAGGAGCGGCTCGTTGCCGGTCAACCTTTTTGCTGGAAATCGCACTTCTGTGATCCTCGGAGGATTCAACGAGGGTCTCGGTTCACCAATGACCAAAATGCCCAAAGCCTCTGACGACAAGGGCTGTTGGAGGGACAAGTATGGCCGGCACAAATCTGGAGAGGTCACTGCAATGCCTGCTTGCTTAGGACCAAATGAGGACATCGCTACCATCTTCAAGTGATCAGTGGAGCCATCTTTGTTGACCCCAACGAAAGTCCCATCCGCAACCAGGATCTGATCCGGTCGCAGGTGGATCACCGGAGCCTTCGCAATCTGAGCATCTTTTGGGTTCGTCTTCCCTTTTTTGCCTTTGGGTCGATTCCCCAACTCCTGCCCCGAGGCAGCTTTGAGTCGAATTTGCTCTTCCAACTCACTTGGCAAGATCCAGCGCATAGGAGGTTGGCACTGGTTTCCCAGAACTTTCAACTGGCTCCAAGGAAATGGACTACGCATGGCTTGTCCCAGCTTGGCAGATCCAATCCTGTCGATGGCATTTTGAGTCCTTTCACCCGCCTCATGAGGAGGAACACCCTTGGAAATCAACAACGCTCGAATCTGTTCACTCATAGAACCTGTTGAACCCCCGGCCCCCAAGAGACAGGTGCAAACGGCTATGTGACCTGCTTGGATTGCTTGGACATAGTCATTGTGCAAAATGTCAGCCTGCAATTGTCGCTCATGCGGAGTTGGGGCCATGTTACCCTTCATGGCTTCCAGAATGTGCACAACTGCATCAGGTTCACAACTGTCAGTGCTGGCCGAGATGTGTAAGTAAAAGGTCAATGAATCCCCATCCACTGGCAAAAGTGGCGTAATGGTAGCCAACAACTCTTTCACTTGTGCTAAATGTGCTTGCGACACATCCCACACGGCATAGTGAACATGACGCTCTTTGACTGAACCAAAGATAGGAATCCAATGTTGGTGAAGCCAAACCACCAAAACCACATGAAATGCTGACCATTCCGTCACGGTTTTGTCAACCAAGAAGGGGCTTGTAGAATGGAAAATCACACTCGTTGCAACCAAAGGATCCACAAAGGTAGTGGGGTGAGGAGAGGCATCAACGGCTGCCTGGAGATGCCAAGTGATTTCATCATCTCCCCAAGGCGCATGCAGAGGAGCAATTGCTTGCAGTTTTGTCACTTGTGGGACAAGAAATCGCAACCGCCTCAACTCTTCAGCTGATCGAACGATTGGTGGTTGTTGTACTGGAATGTCACCACCAATCTCTACTCTTGTTGACCGGTCTCCTTCAGGCTGCACCACGATCCGGTAGGTGTGATTGTCCTCAATGTTCTCCGAACGGTCCATGAGTTGCCCGTGGACGTCAAAACAATCTAAGACAACTCCTTCAGGGTACATTGCTTGTTCTGCCTGAGTCCAATCCTGGATTGTCGTGCCTGCTGTTGCCTTGATCATTCCAACCGTGTCATGAACTACTCCCCAAAAGGAAATAACACCTTGTCCGATCTCTTTGGACCCAAGAGGTTCAGATGTTACTCCAGGGTCCATTCCACTGGTGGCCAATTCCGCTGGCTTTTACAAAAAGCCTTTGCGTTCCGCCTCAACAAGCAATGCATGCTTCTGTGTCTGTAGGAGTTCGTGCGGGTTGCAGTGTGTCCCGTCCACGAAACCCCATCGATACATCGCTTGGCGAAGGTGGGCGAAGATCCATGCACTCTGTAAAGGTGAAGCAAATTGTCCAACCAAGCACACTCCCAGTCGAGCATCCTCACCCCAACGAATGTCAGTGGTATGCCCATTCAACAACGCAAGTTCAGGACCTGAAGGGTACCGAGCATGTTGGAGGTTCATCCCCATGTGCTTGGTGGTCCCTTCCACCGGAATCAGCAACACATGGAGCCCTGCTTGTTGAAGCCGATCAATGCGAAGGCCGCTCTGGCGACATCCACATCGGCATGCATGGAAATGACCACCCCAGGAATGTGTCGCTGTGGGGGCTTGTCCATTACCTTGGATGAGGAAATTCTGAATGGTGCCCATCTCTTCTACATTCCGAAGCTCATACAGCGTCAGCTTCAACTGAGGAAGATGTTGCGCACAAACTCGATCAAAACAATTCAACACTTGAGAGACCGACATCTGAGATTCCAGGCCCTCCCAATTCTTCAAATCCACTTTTCCAATGAGGTCACTTGTGAGCAAACCCCACCATCTGGATCTTCTAGAAACCCAAACCTTGTCCAAATCGAGCTGAACTTCGGAAAGATGAAAACCACTCTCACAACAATACTGCTTGATCGTCTCCACAAAACTAGGAAATTGTGTAGCTTCCGCCACACATTCTAAGACAACCACCTGCACCTGCAGAAGGTAGGCTGCCTTCAAAACCTTTACCAAGCAGTCTGCTCTAGTGTCATCACTACCCTTCTTGTCGCCCATCCTCGAATAGGGCTGGCATGACACGCCAGCGGTCAAAACCCCAGCGTTCAGCTGTGCCCTCAGCAGAGATGCCAATGTCGGAACTGAGCCGATGTCGCCAGGAAAAACTACTGACTCATCTTGTTGAGTTAGGAACTGACAAGCCTTCTCCTGCAGCTCATTCCTCGCAACTATTTGGAATCCTGCCTGTTCTGCTCCTCTTCCCAAAGCCCCCATTCCAGCACAAGTCTCAATGACCTTCGTGAGAGAGGAAACATGGGACTCTGGCCAAAGGAATACCACCGACATCTGGTCGATCTCCAAAACCACCATAGGATCTTTCTCCGTCACTTTCGCATCCAAAACAGTGGCCTTTGACGAACTTCCAAAATCTAAGTGCAAAACCTTCACTCTTTGCTTGTCCAACATGGTACTGCAGACCCAAATAGCATCACCGACATGCAACCAGGGCCGCAAAACCAAATGAGTACGCTCCCCTATACTCAGTTGTTCCATGACGGGCTCTATCAACGGTGGATCCATTGGTCAAGACTTAGCTAGCACCATCAACCTCTGGTAGGTGCTTGACCCGAGACTAGTCTTTGAAAACATCAAAGGATCCTCAAAAACAATTGGAATTAGTGTTGTTGTTGTTTTTTTTTTAAATGTCATTTGATGTCACTGTTTCACATCTGTTTGGCGTTTGGCACCCACGTGTTAATCCGAGAATCCGAGGCCCCCTTCGCCGGGTGGAGCTGGCGACCTCGCCCGTCTCACCCGACGGGGTGGCGGCGGGGGCCACTGGGCAGCCGTTTTTCGAACGGTCCGACGGGCCCGAGCATCCTGCAAGACCCGGGGGAAAGTAGCTTCTTGTTAGTAGTAAGAATGCTCCTAGTAGCGATGCCAGGAGCCCCTGGTAGCGTCCTTGCTCCTAGTAGGTCCTAGTAGCAAGGCCAAAAGCCCCTAATCGCGTCCTTGTTCCTAGTAGTCAGGCCAGGAGCCCCTAGTAGCGTCCTTGTTCCTAGGCCAGGAGCCCCTAGTAGCGCCCTTGTTCCTAAGCAAAGCTTCGGCTGTCAGGGCCCAAGGCTTCAAGAAGCCGTGCCTCCTCATGACCCGACGCTACAAACACCGTGCCAGCTGAGAGCATTCTCCAAAGCATTTGCAGAAGCTGAGTCAAAGTTCATCTTGTCAGCGCGGGGCCATGAACACAGCACCAAAGGGACCAAACTTCCCTACTTTCCAAAG
>JAODVQ020458918.1:0-11947 GCA_025400075.2 Phenganax stokvisi
CAGAAATTCCGGATATTCCCGCACCGAGAATTAACACGTTCACCTTCTCCGCCTTTCCATCCAGGTCTAAGCTGCAAAATAAATGGGATCCTTGCGAAAAATAAAATAAAACAGCAAAGATAATAAAAATTTTCTGCATCGCTCAAACCAAACAGAATTGTGTGGGAAAACTCCCCTCTAGAAATCCGTGATAGAGTGAAGGGAATAATGCTGCCTGCTACTTATATATACGCTACATTTCACATACAAAAATCGCTCCTCTGATCTCTCCTTGTTGCTGCTGGTAAAGAACATTGCGCGCGCGAGTAATGACATTTTTGAACTTGTGGGAGAACAACGACAAACAGCGACAAAAGCTAGATAATCTATTATTGGTTCAACAACATGGTATTACTTATTCATGAAAGTTGCCATCAGCGTGAGACTCAGTACCAATCCCATCACCACTTGATGAGCACCTGGAAAAATAGAAATTAAAGGCAGTGTAGCAGTATATATAAGGAGCTAAATTTAGAAATGTTACTAAAGATAGAACAAACCAATCAAGAACAATGGGACACAGTGAAAGAATGCAATTTCGTTCCACTTGTACTAAATTTAGCCATTTTAATACTGCTACACTTCCTATAATGGGTATGACTAATTATAATAATTTAATACTAACTTGCACTTGATATTTCTCTTGCTGCATACATTCCACTGCCATATGCAGCATGTACTGAACCGAAGTTAGTACGGTTGAGAGCTTCACCAGCAAAATACAGGCGGTCGTTCACAGGTCTTACAAGATCCCCAAAGACACTGGTGGACACCCCAGGACCAAATGTAGAGTAAGACTGACGGAAGAGAGGATCAAGAGGCCAGCTGGATATAACAACCATCTCTGGTTGCAGGATGTTGTCGTTGTTAAATATCTTCCGGAGAATGGCCATGATTTCTCCAACAGTCTCATTTTCACTCTGCCTGGCAATTCTCAGAGCTAGTGATTCCGTAACATCTACTGTTATTGTGTTAGGTCGGTTCTTGTCCAGTATATAGTATCCATATTCGCCTCTGGTGTCTGACACGTAACCGAGAATCTGCTGATCTTCATCGGTTTCCTCCCAAAATTGATTGGGAAATACCAGGAATATTTTACCGTAATAGATAGGTTTGATTTTATTGATGGCATCTTGTTTCCACTGTGGAAGAGGAGGGTCAAAGGTAACAATGGAGTCTGATTCACCACGAATTGCTGCCTGGAGCACTGCAGCACTAAAAGTTACGATACTGTAGTTGCCGCAATAAAGTCCACCGCCTTCAACCTCCGCACAGACACAGTCGTCTGCTACTTTGATCTTTGTGACCGTCGTGTTGAATTTGACTTGATTGCTGATGTAGTTTCTAGCGAGGCACAGAGCAAAGTAGGAATATCCATTCTCATCCACTACTAGGTAGTCCTCTGTGGCCTCCTCGCCAGAATTAGTAAAGGCAGTGGATGTAGTTTCCCCAGACAAAATACGCAGTGAGATATTATCTGGAGGGACTCCAGAACTTGCATCAATGTTTGCCCATTCTATATAGTTGTCCAGTCGGCCGTTTGGGGTCCAGCCTCCATCCATGATACCCTGACGAACGGAGCGGTCGTCGGAGGGGCTTTCATAAAAAGCCGATTCTAATGCCGAATCTAGCACTCGTTGTCTGGTTTGGAAATCTCCATTCCTACTCTCTATGTCCAATCGAGTACCGTCCCTGTCGTAGATATCCGTGAAGTCCGGGGTAAAGCTACCACCAGGACCGCTACCGTCTCGATTACATTGCGTCCATTCCCTCCAGATTGGATGACGATTGCGATCATTTGGGTCAAGTCCATGAATCCAATTTGCCCCTACTTCGATAATCGAACCGTCGTACTCTCGTACGCGACCTCCAACGCGATCGGTCGCCTCTAGAACTAGGAAATCTTCTACGCCGTTTACCTCGAGAGCCCTGCCCGCGGATACTCCCGCTACTCCTCCGCCGAGAATAAGGACTTCTACTTTCTTGGCGTTACCTTCGGCATCGAGACTGCACGATAATTGACTTCGTGCAAGCTGACACTGTAGCAGAGCCGCAGTAAGGCCGAACACAACGAAAGAGGCCCGGCTTAGCATTTTAGTGGTCTTCGATCGTTGTTAGGAGCTTAGATTATACACCGATGGCGCAGCCCCTCCCTTCTTATATAACTATCTAGCTCCGCCCCCTTCTCCCCCGCCCCCCGCCTGCGACCCAACGCTGCGCATGCCCTAAATTTTCATAAAAAGAAAGATGTAAAAAATTGAAGCTAAGAAACGTCACCATCAGAATCTGACGACTGTTTATCAATTGCTGTCTTTACTACAGAGGCAAAGGACATGAATCTCTTCAACCTGAGTCGTGTCGCAACTCTAAGTTGGAGTCCTCCTGGTGGTCTTCTAAATGGACTGGCACATAACAGTTGAGGCTCCATTGAAACCTATGGCATGATATACATCATACACTAAGTACATGTTATAGTATTTATTTACAACGTAATTCAAAAGCAATTGTAGCAGTATTAAATTTAGAAAAGTCACTAAAGATAGAACAAACCAATCAAGAACATTGGAATACAGTGAAACAATGCAACTTCGTTCCACTTGTACCTTTATACTGCTACACTTCCGCTCTGACAACAAAATTGGTCATTTTATTTAGTATGTTCATAATTGTCACACCTTTGAGTGTGTATTCCTTCACACACATTATATTAGTAGCCTTAATTCCAT
This sequence comes from Phenganax stokvisi, assembly GCA_025400075.2. Lineage (NCBI taxonomy): Eukaryota > Metazoa > Cnidaria > Anthozoa > Malacalcyonacea > Clavulariidae > Phenganax > Phenganax stokvisi. The sequence goes on from JAODVQ020458918.1 coordinate 2,766, forward strand.
TGTGCTCATCTTGTTGGGTTTAATATTGGACAATGTGTACTAGCTATAGCTATAATAATTTATTCATACCTTATCATTTTTCCTCCACAGCATGATATATCTTATGCAAAGTATTAAAACACTAATGCAAGGCCAATGCTGAATCTAATCTACTACATCCAGGACAATCCTTTTTCAAAGAACTGCCCTGGATGGAACTCAAACGCATGGCATTCAGCACTCTGGGCTGAGTTTATGCACATGAGTATGGTGGACGGGGCCCAACTTGGCCGTGTGACCTTACCGTGCCTTTCCTAATCCATTACTAGTATATTGATCTAGAGTGTGTTCTATAAAGAATTAACCTCATTTTTTAGCGGTCTAGTGAACCTGAAGCTCTTGAGAACCTCGCAGAGAGTTAGTTTGACGCAGTTCACCACCAACTTCATTCCCAGACAACTGTGTGAGCCGCGACCAAATGGAAAGAAGCAGTCAGTTGATGCGGATCCCACCACTGGGCACATGTTACCATTACTAGTGACTTGCTTACTTAAAAACCTGTGTTGGATAGAGAGATGAAAATTATTGTTTTTTTAATGATTGCATTGTTTCTAAATAGCCATAGATTTTGTATTTACTGTATAGCGGGAAATTTTGGCAGGGTTTCTAATTAGGTGATTTGGTTAATTTGAAGGAAGTCGCCGAATTAAAACTCACCAATATTTAAAAAACATATTGCGCTGTCACTCACAATATTTGTCAAGACGCCAAATTTAAAATTCGCCAATAGGGAGCAATTTACCAAATTAAATGCTTGCCAAATTTACCAGCTGTACGGTTAGTCATTAATGGATATGTATATAGTGTTTGAATACCTATCTGGTGAAAATGAATAGGGGTTGCCCCAGTGAGGGTGTAGGTGATGCATGAGATAAAGCGGTATCTCAACTGTCGTCCCTTTTGTAATCGTTGCCCCTTTGAGATTAGTTTCCTTCATACACACCCTTGATATTCTGCATAATGATACATAGGAAGAGGACTTTTATCAGAGTGTCTCCTAATCTAACTCCTAAAACTTACTTATATACTTACGTGCTTTAATCTTATATACACATAATATTATATACTACCTTACTATATTACTAAGCACTTATGCTCCTTTACATTCTACAAAGACACTATATACTGTGGATTCATATTTGTTAGGGACAGACAAGAGGCCACACACAAAAAATTTCATGATGGCTATAATGAACAATATAGCTCTGACTGGTATTACTTGGGAGTGAAGCATGTTAGTCTCAATGTCTCTTGAACCACTGCGTCCAGGAACTCTAGACTGTCAACTGTTTCATAGAGCAGTGTCTGCAGATATATTATAGACAACTACAACTCAAAGTAACATAACACAGTGCAACCCAGGCAATCCCCATTTAATGCCATGATATTAAGTACTAATTGCTTGTGTGTGGGTTATCCCGCAAATTAAATTGTGCATGCTAAGTAAAATACATACAATAATCACCATGGACTAGGGAAGGCCTGGGTTCTAAGGCTAGAAACCTGACTAAACGACAACTCCCCTAAAAAAACAACAGCATAATATCCCAATTTTCTAGGAAACTGCATACAGACTACTCCACCCTATTGAGACCATCATTCACTCTCTTGAGGGTGGTCACAATAGGTACGTTTCACTGTAAATTTCCCCTTTCATTAGCTAGATAAGCCTTATTATTCCCTCTGATACATATTAGGCACTCCTCCTAAGTTCAGTTCACAATTCAAACACTAGGAGAGTGTTTGTTGTGAGTGGCTTTCTTTGGATGGAAAGTATCACTTTACACATTGCAAGAATGTGGATTAAGTGTCAGTGGGAGCCGTATATAATTATGTAAACTAGATGACTCGGTTGTTAATCATGCACGTAAACAACCACAAAAACTGCAACGTGCAGATCACATAGTTCCAGGTCCCTCACTATAACTAGAGAGGGTCTAAGACACAGTTAGGGTAGACTTGGTTGCTAACTGGCTGTTAACCATGCATGTAAACAATCACAAACTGTAACATAAACCACAAGTAGTCCTATTTTATATAGGCCCCTCTCTAGAACAAGGAGACTGTCTGAGACATTGCTATAATTATAAAACCTGTAAACTTGTATAATATATTATAGAGACTTTCAGCAAAAAATGCAAGGTAAATACATGTCGTAGTCTAGCAAGCCTGGACAAATTTACCAAGTGTTTCCAGTACAGAGAGGGCTGGTAACAAGACCAAACCACAAAAATGTTAGGTGAGGTTTCAAGTGAGGTTTTAATGGAAGCTGACCTCTCTCTCCACTGACATGCTGACTTCGGTGTGCAGTTTCTGTTGGTTCATGGGATCACCTGCTAGATAGAACGTTGCAGCAGAGAGTGTTGTGAGTACAGTGTGGTAGCCGAGGAGGAGGATGAGGAGTGAGTGAGACACCACCTGATCCTCCGTGAGGGACTGATCCAGTAGTACCTGTAGATAGTTCCTCTATAGAGAGAGATGAGACCACAATAGATACTTAGTAAATGTGACCCTCAGAAGAGTGGACACCTCTTGAAAAGAGCACGCTTATTACATAGATGGCTGAAATGGGGTGATTCAAAATCTGTAGTATATACTATAGCTTGAATAGTTACTTTCCGGGTGTATAGCCATTAAATAAAGACAGAGGTTTCTTAGAGGGCGTATCCCAGGCATGACAAGTTTCTAATTATAGAATACCTAGTTGGGAGCAATTTTCTGCATGACAGTAACAATATTATAATGATGTGAAGGAACACAATTATGACATATTACTTCTCTGAAAAAATCTGTTCTAAATTTGTTCAGTTCTAATTCTAGTGAATATGGTTAGATGAATAAATCATTGTTCTGTAGTCTCATGTTGTCCTGTGGCTACAATTACATATTTTTACATGCCCCGTTAATTGTACTGGAAAAATACACTCAATCTTGTAATATGTACAATAGGATGGTTGTTAGGCCTCCTCAATTTTAAGCACTAATTAGAGAGGGAAGTAACTTGAGCGCTGCATAACATAGACTTTGTTTACAAACACAACAAACTATCCTCATTCTGTGCACTGCTAGCCCCGTATCCAGGTGCTCCAGAGGTTCCCCCTTGCACTGGAACACATGGGTGCGAGGCTAGTGCACTGCTTTTTATGGGTTTGTTCTATCTTTAGTAACTTTTTTTATTTAGCACTTGTATAATAGTTGCACACTTCTTTTAAAAGTGTAGGTGAAACCCTATTTAATGGACACCCCTCTATAGTAGATTTATAATGGACAATATCTTTGTCCATTAGAGAGAGGTATATACCACTGTACAAAATAATGTTGGGCAAGACCTTGATTCCAGTTTGTTCATGGTTCTTGCGTGCTTCACGGACTGCAGCAGTGACCTCCTTCAATAGAGCATTGAATTCTCTCTCGGCCTTGGTGTTATTGCTCAGAGCTCTAACAACTTCCTCCATACATTGTACTGTTCCTGCAGGCAAGGTCGGTTTGGTTGAGTGGTGCAGTGATTTGATACTGGGGAAATATTACGTGTGTTTAATGGACCATTTTTTCCTTTGTTGCCATTCTTTCTTTAGGACTCTATCTCAATGCTATTGTAACAGACCAGTGCCATTGTAATGTATCAGGAGGCATTGTGCCTGGCACCAGGCTTTACATACATATATTATCTAATGTATTGATCCTTCTCCTCTATCCTTATCATTATAAGATATAATTATACTGTGGAACCTGTATCAATTTTAATTTAGACCAGAACACATGCCAAATGTATTCAGTTCCACATTAGCCTTTATAGAGTACAGTGTGCTTTATTAATATTCGCACTGAGAAACCCCGATTCTGCGAGCTTTTATGGCTGATTTATTGATAGCCTTGAAAGAGTGATTTCCTACTGTTTATATGGCTAATTGACAGTCACTTAGAGATGTGTACATACAAACACTTAACCTATTCTTACCAAAGAGCTTTGTTAATACAAACTCTAGAGCTCCAGTTTTGTTGACGGCATCGAAGTAGTTGGATAGTGACCTGGCTAGTTTGTCTTGTGTTTTAGTACTGGAGAGACCCACAATACCCAGCATCACCTGCTGACAGTACGGCTCATAGATACTGTAGTGGAGACATTTAAAAGGAATTTTACTCGGTAACCATGTGATCAGATAGCTAAATGGATCCACTAACTGGTATATAAAGCATTCTTTAAAAAGAGGAGATCACCACCCAAAGAGAGGATACTATCACTGTCTCCATTTTAACCTCTCTCAATACTCTAAGTATCAGGGGGTAAAATTGGAAAGAAGAGCTGTTCCACTCAATGAGCTAGGGAGATAGTGACAAGGGTGGAGCTTAGTCTCTTGATCTAAGCCCTTTCGCACACATAAGACACTCCTCCTTCTGAGAAAGTCTGGCCAGTGAGACCAGGTGGAGCTATGACTAATACGCTATCTAGTGTCTAATGCATGAAATATAGCTGAATGATGAGCTGAAACACGGGGTAACTGAGAAATATTCTATAAAATTCACACATCAATATTCTACTTGCCTCCATATGTCAACAGTTGTAGAGGAGAGACTCCTCTTCAAAGTATCCAGAAGTACAGTGTCACAGGTATGAAGTACCACTGGCACCATCTAATACATAATACACCATAATAGAGTAGGGCTCCATTGCACTCACACAGTATACCAATGTATGCACACTGTATGAACAATTTGGCACTCTGTGTATCCCCGCCTACTTACCTCTATGTATTACATTATGTATCTCTACTTTATGTGTGTCCTATAGTAAAACTCCTGTTGCATGACTAGTAGATTCTGTCTTATATTTTATTATAGAACAAAGGTACTGTCTTATCCTACGTATAGTAGCGGGAGTATAGTATGGAACAAAAGATAGTATTATTCCAAGGGGCCAGTAGAAGTTCCCTTTGAGATGATAAACACTTGGAAGAGCTTCCGTCATTTTATACACTGTTTACTATGGTAGGAATACTCTATGGTAAGGTTTACTGCCTGAATGAAACTCTAGGTGTCCAGCAGTGTATTGTATACCATATTATACAGTCCTCAATACTAACCATCTTGAGGAGCCGTGGCAGTAAGAGAATCAGACGAAGACTTCTCCAAGAATTTTGCGGGTTGTTTGCGGCAGAGGGTTTGTTCAGGGAGAGTGAAGAGGGGAGACTATGAACTCGCAGTGTTGATGTCAGGAAAGGGTGCTGTGTATTTCAAAATAGCAAAGCAATATGTAAACTGATATTATATCTTAAGAAAATAAATTTTGTAGGAGTTGTAAATATGTATTATACTTCACGTTAGTATCATCTGGTTTAGTATATATAACAAGTTCTGTGTTTGTGTAGGGGTATTGTATATACAGTGTTCAATGGGAAATATAGTACATAACGAGAGCTTTGTGTTTTTGGCAAATTTGTGAGATTCTCGATTTGTTTTGTCTGTTAAATTGATTAGATGTACATCAGTCGCTGGATTGTGATATTGTTATTTGATTAAGTACGCATGTTGGTATGGTGTTTTCTATAACGGGTGATCGCACACATTGGCTGTACTGAATAGCCCCCAGTTAATTAACAATATGTACCTTGTGTCTTGTGGTTGCAAAGGTGTGCTGGTCGGCATTCAGTACCAAGTCAACCAGAGAAGGGTCAGCAACTACTACAATTGGTCTGCTACCCATGTAGAACCTTGACCGTACATACATAGCCATAACAATCATTCACAATTATCCACTTGTACCATAAAGAAAGATAAATCGTGAGTGGGACAAACTATACTTGATTCACTCTACTTTATTTCATTTTACTCTTCTTAATAGACAATGTACTTAACAATTCAGACAGATAAGTTGATTAACTGATTACACCATTAAGATAGCTATGGGAGCAGAAACACTAGTTTGGCAAGTGGACATTAACTCTACTCCTTTATAGGCTAAGTACTTAAACTTTAACCTCCCAGCAAATGATGCACTTTTGTGGAATGTCACATTGCACTATTATCAATTCATGGTGCTACCATAGCATATAATGAACTTGTAAAAGTGTCCAGGTTATCATGGTCTCAGTGTATGTGTATATAGCAGTATGAAACGTTACTAAAGAACAAACCAATAACAATGGGATACAGTGAAAGAATGCAATTTTGTTCCACTTGTACTAAATATAGCCTTTATTATTATACTGCTACACTTCCTTTAATAGTAGTGTGATACGAGCAAATTAATGTACTTCACTTTCAGGAAAATATACATAAACAAAGAAGGGAAATGTTTTACCCAAAGATGGGTCCATAAGTCTGATAAAACTTGTGGTAGGCTCTCATCTCTCCCTATAATGATATAGCAGTGATAAATTCAGCAGTATATAAGAGTGCAGTCATATATAGACCCCAAAGAATATTATAGCTATTGTATATTATTATTATATCATAATTTACTACAAATCTAATTCTATGTGTGCTAGGAACAATTGCAGTGGGTGTTTGTTACCATTTTAAAGTATTCCAGGGAGTTTCCCAATAGAATTCTGGGCGTGGGTCCCTTTACTCCGGTTCCAACGAAGGCTTGGTAGGGAAAATGAACGAATCTGCAGGCAGAGCAAAAACTATGTTAGTAGCTAACCTAATGCGCGTTTTATTGGAAAGTTATATACTTGAACACGTTCTCATAAGTCTCGGTAGGTAAACTAGCTATGTATACATTATTAGTTAGCTCTATAGCTAGCTAGCTAGCTAGCCATACTTACTTGTAGTAGAAGTAACATATGAGGCCGAATATTGCTGAGATTGCAATGAGGACGAGAGGCCGCGTGGCCTCCTCCACCAGAGATCTCTGCATCACGACAGAATGATGGCTCCGGTGGCCGCATAGTGCGCTTGTTTACTTCTAAAATACTTATGCAGAACAAGAATGCAAATTGGGAGAGGACGACCAAATGTAATGTGCGCATGCGTATAAACTCTGTAATCACGCATGCGCGCACTCACGCGGGAACGTCCTCGGTTCTTCAACTGAAGAAAAGTTAGTTTCTCTTTCTTTGCTTTTCTGAATGGCGCAGTACGACAGAGATAACGTGTCCAGTTCACACGGTGGCCGAGGAGGTGGCTACCACCGCGGTAGAGGCGGCGGCGGGGGAGATCGAGGTAGAGGGGGTCGAGGCGGGTTTCGACAACGAACTGGGCTCGGGTACAAAAAGAGCTACAGCGACGAGGTCCGTGAAGAGGTTCAGGAACTTTTCGGCAAGAAGTATACTTTCAAGGACGAATACGAGGAATGGCATCTCCCTCAGGCTGACGTAATGTTCCAGGAGAACCCGTTTGTAGTGAAACGTCTTCTGAAGTTAAAGGAGCAGCTCAACAACACGAAGGAGAAACTGAACGACAAGGAGATGATCAGCTGGCACAGACACACCTTTTATACCAATCGCTCGGGCATCATAGTTTCGGCTGTGCGGCGGGACTATAACCCCGAAATGTGTACTCAGGGCTGGGTGAAGTTTCACGAGATGCTCGTGCAATTTGGTACTCTCGTTTCCGAGTCAACCACCAAGTTGAATACGGTCCACCTGTGTGAGGCTCCAGGTGGGTTCGTGGCCTCTCTGAACCATTTCCTCCGAACACATCGTATGGACTGTGATTGGAACTGGCGAGCAATGACTCTCAATCCTTATTATGAAGGTGAATTGTTGTGTGGTATTACTTTATAGCCAGGGCAAAATTACTGAGTTATTACGCTAATGACTCAATCTTCTATTACCAGCGTCGTCAGCATCTCAGTGCTGTTGACACTGATGCTCCGCTCAGCACGCTCGCGCCCAATGTCGTATTGTGATACCGCCTTTAGTTTGTCTTGGTTGAGATTTTTAATATTAAAGTATATCAATCAAGGTGGATACAGTGAAAGAGTGTAATTTTGTTCCACTTGTACTAAAAGTAGCCTATATGTACAGCTACTTTTCCTTCGATACTAGTGGAAACAGGATTGAAGGAGAAAAGGCGTGGCAGGCAGGCTGTAAATAGAAATGCGGCATTTACTTGAAGGCGGCGGCAATAAAGCTTAGACATGAATTGCTAGCCGTGACTATCCGAGGGCGGCATTTAATTGAGGCAACATGGTACGCATGAGAATGTGTATGTCTGTAGTATGTATACATGTCAGTTTGATGTGCATCATTGCCTATATAGAAGTTGGCTCATGTAACCTCTAACATGTGTATTTACATACTCTTTATTGTATGATTTCTTGCATTAATGCAAAGGCAATTTAAGTACAAATTGGCCTGCTTATATACACACATACCTGCATATTACTTGTGAACTTTCTTAATACATTATACCTATATTATGCAGAAAGTGAACTCCAGGAGGCTAGCTCGAAATAAGTGTTCCCACAAACAGGGGTTTCATCATAGCTATAGTATAGTTTGTTCTTGGGACCTTGAAGTATGTCGTAGATAACCCTAAAAGGGTATACATATTGTAATAAGATTCCTTGTTGCAGAGTGCCTAAAGTTGTCCCTTTTGATATGCCAAATGCCCTGTGTGTCCAGTTAACCCTGTGCCACACGCGGGTAGTATAAGTAGTTTTAAAAGTAACTCTCCGTCAATAACGCTGTCTTGTCGCTTAGATGTAGCCTCGTGTGAGCACACGCTTCGGGCAGACTTTCAAGCTACATACAATGTATGTAGACTTTGGCTTCTACATATCTAACCAGTCTAATATACTGCTTGAGGCTCTACAAAGCACATGCCATTCGCCTATAACTAACAGTGAATATTTTATCAATTGAATTGCACGAGGTCTCACACTGTGTATTCGTATCCATAGTATTATTTCATTGGCACTGTTTAGGTAATGGTTACCAGGCTCTGATAGACCAGGACAAGTTTATGGCGGAGACGTGGGACCACTGGTTTATGGGAGGTGATAACAGTGGGGATGTGATGGTGTGGAGGAACATGGTGGAGATGAGATCCTGGGTCAAGGAGGAGATGGGAGACGTAGATCTGGTAATACGTCACACACACACACACACATGCACACATGCACACATGCATGTACATACATCACACACACACACACACCCACATACACACATGGTCCTTTATAATACATCTGTGTT
>JAODVQ020458918.1:17939-28881 GCA_025400075.2 Phenganax stokvisi
CGACGCCCCCTTGGTAGGAATAGGGTATGGCCCAATCTGCCTCCCTTGCTGTGCCCCCTTGTTAGGGAGGGTGTGGCCCAATCTGCCTCCCTTGCTGTCCTCCCTTAGGAGGGATAGTGGGTGACCATATTGTGTGTAGGAGTTACTTGCTATATGATATTGTGTGTAACTAGGGTTGGGGTATGGTGAGAGTGGAGAATCCAAAACTGGGAGCCGGTCGAGTGGTGGACAGAATGGCTCCATGGGAATCATTCCAAGTTCTAGGTCCTCACAGTGGTGTCAACATCTGTGATACTAACTCTGTCAAGAGGTCAGTCAACCAGTGGGCATGGCTAGTCTGGATTATGGACGAGTTTAATGTTGTATGTACACAATTTATGTATACTTATGTGTTATTGTGCGTACAGTGGAATTTTGGTTTTCGCTTTGAAGGTGCAGCACATGCGTAAGTAGCGGGCTTTAGTCAAAATTACATGCACAATTCGTGCCGGCTAAACCAAGTAGCCAGTTAACTGAGGTCCAAATAAGGCATGTCCTTCTTTTTGTTGTTACAGTAACAAAATAGCAATACCAGACAGCTCGAAGCAAGAAGAGACTATATGCAATGCAGTTTAACCTGCCTTAATGACAACTTGCGTCAGGCGACCACTCCCCTAGAACGACCACCATGCTATATCCCGGGTTTCTTCCCTTTAAGTGCTCAATGTACACTAAATTCTGATAGCATTCCAGTTAAAGTGTGTGTATGTATATATATCTCACAGTTTGTGTGCAGGAGTAGAGAACTATTCTCCAGGAGGTGTCCACCTGTTAGTTGGTGACGTGACTCCATTACCCCATGGTCCCCATCCTCCCGGGTACGGCGAGAGTCAGTCCAAGCAGCAGTTATTGGCTCAGTGTATCTGTGCCTGCCGGGTAAGAATCAAACCTACTTCTCTAAGAAATTCCTTAGTAATAGCCAAAATGGAGTTAATACAGCGTACAGCATAGCTTATGTCCATAAGTGCTGGGGTGTATAGTACTATGATACCAGCAAATGAGTGACACTTCTGTCCATAAATTTTGTTCAATGTTAAACTCTTGTATACACCCTCTTTAAGTATTACGAGTGGAAAGAGTGTATAGGTGTCACTTGCAGAGAGGTTTTTCACTGGATCAGAGGTTCCATTCTTGTATGTCGTGTTTCCTGTTTTCTCATATACATGGCTTATATGTAGCAGTATAATGCAAGAATGACACTTCACAGTGTCTATGAATCACAAATAAACTGTATTGTGTGCACCTGTATACTTAATACTTAGCTGCTGTATGTTCATAATGTGTTTATCTTTCTTCATTACCGCCTGATTATGGCTGATTGTCGTTGTACACACAGGTACTGCAAATTGGTGGTATGTTCATATGTAGAGTGTACGAACTCTTCTCACGGTTCAGTGCCAGTATTGTGTACATCCTCTATCGCATCTTTGAAGAGGTTTGTTCTATTTCTCTCCATTTTACTCTGGGACCTCCGATGAAGGTTACTGAGCTGGAGAACTACCTCCCTTCAATGGACATGCTTGCAGTTTGTATTATCACTAATATCAACCTCTTTGATGGGAATATATAGACTGGTCTAAAAAAAATTGTACTTTGTTTTCAAAGCTCCTAGCTAGAGTATTTCAATATTTACCAGAAAATCTTTATACAGTGTATAGTACATTCTGCATTTGTGCATGCATCATGGTTTTGCCCACAATTGACACTGTGTAGAGGTAGGAGTTGTAAGTGGTGTGGAAATATTCTTATTTGCGTTGTAGAAGCGTGTAGAACGACACCGGAGCATGTGTCGTACATGTGCTGTCGTGCCCTTTCTGCCATACGAGCCACTATAGGAAGGCTTGTAGTTGTAACTTGAACATTATGCTATGTGTATGTATGTATAGGGCAATTCCTTATGAACTAAGAGCTTTTACATAGTTTGGCTGCAAAACAGTGTACAATACACTAGATGTAGGTATGGGTTTTTTGGCAGCTAGGCCATGCACATACATACATATATAATTATATATACATACAGGTTACCGTTTTAAAACCAATGACATCATGTCCGACATTGTCAGAGAGATACCTGGTGTGCCGAGGCTTCACTGGCTGTAAATCAATTCTAACTGAGGTACAATACAAATATATCAGTTTTATCTTTTACAAGTTACGTGCATAATTACACGCACGCTCACACATAGTACTCATGATTTAGGTATTCGCATGCTGCCCTGTAATGTATATACCTTATAAGTATTATTGGTTCTTTGCCGCTGTGTGAGACTGTCACAGAGCTTCAGCACACACTGCGATGGTTCTTTCTCTTTTACACTGATGTCACCAGCTCACCTGGTGAAAATTTTCATTTGAAGTGTTAAATTGTTTGCTGTAAACACTCTACTGTGAAGATCTACAGTACCTGTGCTGTACGTAAACAAACTACTGGCCATTTTTACCAGACAATGCGCTAAGACCACTCTCGTGGGTGTGGTTCCACCCAATAGAATGTGAACATGCACACATTGGCAAATTACAATCACGTGGAGATTACTTGTATGTACATTTGAAGTAATGCTATGCACTTCCTACACAATGCACTTCAGTGCTTTTCATTTGTACCTGACTGACTGTTTAGATGTTGCTAGAAGTAAATAGTCACATGACTGAGCTGGGGTCTGGTAGCCATTTGGATGTGCTTGAAATTGTACCCATGCAACAACTACTAGGAGGTTGGTTCATACAGTACGTTGTCTCAGACCCTCCTACCTACTTTGTGCTCGCTATGCTCATGTGGGAGAACTGTCAAGAAAAGGTCACCATTTTAATGTTAAAAATTACATTCCAACTACGACCTTTGCTAGATCCTTCTCCCACATGTGTATAGCGAGCGCAAAGGAGGAGGGTCTAATTCGATAGACTAGCTGTATGTGCACTTCATGTGTGTATTTGTGTATGTCATATGATTGTGTAATTGGCTAGATCTGTAATGATGCTCTTTTTATGTTGTTTATGGGATTCATTATTACCCAGAACAGCTTTATTTTCCTATTTTCTCTCTGTGGGAGGTTACAGCTATATTATGTCCTAGAATATATGCATTTAGTGGAAAATATCAGTAACTGGGTTTCAGTGGTGTATTAATATTTCTAGAGGAGCAGTTTTATCGGTTTCTGACATTGAGCAATGAGAGGATAGCAAAACACAGAACTCAGTGTATCACCAGACTAGAGAAGGCTATGATGGATAATGAGGTACAGTGAAACTTTTCAAATCAGGTCGCCCTTAGGCCATCTTCAGTTGGCCTGATCAGACAGGTGGCTGCATTATACAGTTAGTGAGAGATATTATCACAGCTAGCTCAGTACAGAGGTGACCTCATTACTCAGGTGACCACTAGCTCAAGTTTCACATAGTCAAGTTTCACTTTATACAATTATTATTCGTGATAGTGACTAATCATTCCACCTGTATGGAAGCCTGTATTGAGCACCTATGTATACCCAAAGCAGTGTCTCTGGCTTCTGCTCTATACTGTACTGGTTGAAACTTTTCCCAGTTTAGCTAATGATACTTAATCATCTGCTTCCTCCTGTGCCATCATTCATGCTTTCTCTCAATATTGTCTCTTGGTATGACTACCTCTGATAGTATGTTAAAAGCTTATGTTTCATGGCCACCCCTCTAGCTCATGTAATAATTCACACATCCATCGCTCATAACTTCTATTGCTTTCAGCTCTCCTCATCTGAGAAAGACAGAACTCTTCTTAGAAAAGGAACTCTTGAAATTTTGCAACTTCCCGCCACTCCATCCTTACCCAACAACAACACTTGAAAAACAAATCAATCTTAACTCACGTTTCACTTTGTATCATACACACTTCATAATATAAATTAGAAAATTTCAAAATTTGTATAGTGTAAAATATAGGGTTTTTTATTGTCATTGGTTTTTATAAACACTCAAAATTGTTAAAAATTGAAAAATTTTTGGTGAAGACACTCTATCTTATATTAATAATAGTCTACATTTTTTTCATGGTATGTTTGGCCCCAGTGATAGCTGTTTGGATATAGTGGGTCTTGTCTCTTCTGTCAAGTTTGTTTCTGAGGAAGCTGGACATTTTGGTTTGTACGATGTGGTACCGTTGCCGTGTGGTGATAGCGGTTTGGGGTCTTCGCAGGTGTAGTGGGTGGTGTCATGGTATTCTTTGGTCTGGTTTTGTTCGTCTTCGTTTTCGACTATCCTGTGGTGGTCTTCAAACATCAGACTCCTCCACTGACGTAGTGGCATTAGTCCGGTTCTCAACGGAGCCATTTTCAGAGAGTGGGAAGAAGGCACTCTCTTTGACATGGTCCGAGGCACCTGTATCCCTGTCTCACTATATGGTGAAGGTTTAGTCATGGCCACCATGTACTGCGACACTCTATTGTGGAAATAAAGTGATAGTTTCTTTCTGTTTCGTTTCTCTCTCTGTTTTGCGTCTCCATTCTCTTCCTCTCTGACTCTAGTGATGACACTTCGCCATTTTCTTCGATCAACTCCTCCTCTTCTTCCTGCTCCTGCTTGACTGGTAATCAACCATTCATCACCCTCTGTATCTTCTTCATCGAAATTGGCCAGCTCTTCTCTCTGTACTTTGAGTACCTCTCGTGTTGCTTGCACCCGACTCATGAGTTTCTGTTGTCGTTCATGCAGGTCTTGTCGTTGTTTCTCCATCTCGAGCATGGCCATGCTCATTCCAACTGCTACGTGGACCTTTCGCGACACTCTCTTAGGTTTCCAGACTGTGTGGGCCTGTCCTTCGTCAAGGTACAGGGCCCGACGATGATCTTTCTTTGCCTTAATACTCTTTCTCTTGCTCTCAGAGCGTAGCTGTGTTCCGCCGGCAAACATTTCACCGTTGTATTGAGGAAGCTCAAATACGTGGCCATTTTGACTGCCATTTTGTAGGCTGGTTTGTTGCAGTAATCTTGGAGACTGTACAATGTGTACAGGATCACCATTCAGTTCTGTAGATATACATTGCATCATTATGGATTGACATACAAAAAGCATGGAGTGAAAATTCAGAGTAGTATCCAACATGCTAGCTTAGATTTACGACCCTATCATATTGCTCATATAGTTACTTTATTCTCTCTATATTGTTGTATATAGTTAATGCCTCTACATGGCGTCTCTCTGTTAGAGATACTCCTTTTTTTAAAGGGTACTTGGTTCAAGCGGGGTAGCTGCATCATTGTCCTATCTTTGAGTAATATCGTCTAAAATGGTTCAATCTTTGTTGCGATTAACCCTCCCTCCCACATGGTACAGTGGGTGTCACTATGTTTATAGTTTCAGAAAACAACTTCTACTACTAATTGTATGATCTACTGTAGTAGTCATCTTACGGGCTATATACTAAGGTAGGTGGGTTTGTTGTGTACCTTCCTCAATTCTTGAGTCAACAGAGTAGCCATTTTCAATAGCCTCCTCTTCATCCGTGTTTTCATCCTCACTGTTGTCTTGCGATGGGTAGAGGTCTGGTAACTCTGCCTGCACTGAGCTCCTCTGGACAGTTTTCCTGCAACATGTAACAATGAATTATCATCAACACAGAGTAAGGTGAGGTAAGTATTTATGCCACAACAAATTTAATTGCGCAGGCTGGTTGATTATTGCACTAGAAAGACCCCGCGTATTCAAGCAACTTTTTGTTTGCCAGATACACAATGTTTAAGCGTTTCAATCAATTTCCCCCCTATCCATCATATCATGCTGTAGTTCCCATATCAATATAAAGCGTATTATTTGGGTCAAGTCTTTATGATATAGCTCCTTATTGTGATACACTGGTCCCTTCCCTCACGTGTTTTACACTCTTTTCAAATGTACTGAGAATGTGTTTGTTAAAGCCCTGAGAAAATACCCAGCACCTTTTTACTCCCACTGATTCGCCCATACAAACAATGACTCACACAGTGAGTGTACTATTTATTACACCTGTGTATTCAATCTCTAACATTAAGATACCTCAAACGTCATTCATCATCAATTATAGTGTCACTAAATGGGTTACTAAAAGGGGGCCAAGCCCACATGCTTTACATTCCTGTGTGTACATGAGTCATATGTCTCTCCCACTAAATTGACTGGGAAATGTGTCTCTATGGATATGGCTTGTGTAAGAAGACAAGAGAGATACCCCAACTAAGAAGGTTGTACATAATAATTGATGTACAGTGGAACCCCGCCTAATGGATACCTCTCTAAGGGAACACCTTGATGTAATGGGCAAATGTATGCATCCCAACCCAGTCAATGCATTCCTAAACCCTCCAGAATTTATGCCCTGCTATAACGAACAATTTTTTGGCTCAAAGTTGTCGATTTATAGTGAAGTTCAGCTGTATTTAATGGGTATGCATATATTATACTGTATGTGCGTATGGTACCACTCTTACCCCCAAAGAAGTTTTAACTTGGAGAGAAATTTCGAACCCTCGCTGAACTTGATCCAGTTGCTGATGATGGCTGCCACAAGACAGACGATGGTCATACACAGCAACACCTATACATTAGATTGCATCACTACAATTACAGTGAAAGCTCATTAATTAGGTTCTTGTACACACAGGAATTTTCTCCAGCCCTGGTCCCAATACTGGGAGGGGAAATGTTATGTAAGTATATTGTAGCCCTAGTAGAGGTTGGGTTATACATGGACAGAGGTAGGTAAGGTGACTTTATTATTGGTCTTTGGATTATAATAGCTTTGATGCTGGGAGACAGGCTAAGGAACTATTGAAGTACTTAACGACTTTTAATACAGGACCTCTAAAATAGCAAGCACAACCTATAAACAAGGGACAGAACTGCTAGCTCAAGAAAGTCCCTTATTAATTTTATGCTACATAGGCACTATCCAAGGGAGTTTCCCTTGCATAGAATTTGATACTATGTGAAAATAACCTCTCAATAAGGGACTGTCCTTTGTTAAGAGGTTTCCAGGATTTTTATATAAGAGTAAAACTGCTCCACTACATACTAGGGACATGATCGTTGGTTCTAAGAGGTTTCTATTTGTAGAAAAGTACGTGTGTTATTTTCAGAGGTCATAAGGGCCAATTGAAAAGTCTGATGTATGGCACGTAAACACTGGGATATTGCATAGCCTAATAGCTCAGGAATGTTAATTGTTCGTCGTCTAATGTGGGCACACACTCTAACTCACTAGAATGTTGACGTATGGGTTGATGTTTGTGAAATCAAATGACTCTAAGATACGGCCTGCAGAGGAAGTGTAGCACTCTAGTTCAGAGCCTCCATTTCTCTCGCAATCACTCTCAAAGTCAGAGAGAAGTATGACTGCCGAGGCCGAAAACCCATAGTAGTTGGGGTTGATGTAGCTCAGCCAGCGATACCTGAATGGGAGGGTATGTCCTAACAATACATCAAAGAAACTGTTACCTACTCCTGCCTAATGCCCCAATTAGCTGCTAATGTTATATACACCCCAGAATGCTTATTGCAAGTGATCCAAGCCCTGTGCATTTTTGCAAGATTTCGCATTTGATAGTAATTCAAATGCTATATTTATAGTTTCTAAGAATAGGGATTGAGCATTTGGCAGTGGATGACTGAGCACCAGGGGATGTGGTCGAGAGGAATGAATGTTATAACCCCAGAATGGTTATTACTAATGATTCAAGCCCCGCTCATTTTTGCAAGATTTCGTGTATGATAATTCTAAGGCTATAGTTATAGTTTCTAAGAATGGGGCTTGAGCATTTGGCAGTGGATGACTGAGCACCAGGGGATGCGGTTGAGAGGAATGAATGTTATAACCCCAGAATGGTTATTGCTAATGATCCAAGCCCTGCATTTTTGCAATATTTCACATATGATAATTCTAAGGCTATTGCTATAGTTTCTGAGAATTGGGCGTTAGCATTTGGCAGTGGATGACTGACCACCAGGGGATGCGATTGAGAGGAATGAAGAATCCACTAGTGAAACCAGCCACTGCAGAGAGGACAGGAGAGAGTCTGAAGGATCTGTGCGGGAATGTCACAATGAGCAGTATCAGTAGTCCAGTCCAGACTTGGTTGAGTGCAATGTTGACCAGCGCTACTTGCAGGAACTCGGGGAGGTTCCAGTGGAGAGTATCAATGAGCTGTGTATAGATTGTAACCATAGTTACCCTAAGGGTTGTCAATGGGTGCAGCTAGCTTGGGGGGATCAGTTTACACACTACATTAACTACCAGATTATTGGCTGAACTGCAAACAGGGCTATTCGTTCTCCATCTAATATCTATTTACACAACTGTAACATTTGGATTCATGGAAATTTTAACTATGGAAAATTGCAATGGCACCAATGAACCCATGGGCTCTTTTTTATAAGATGAGACACATTTCTCCATACTCACCAGTAGATAAAGGAGGCCGGCACAGGCTATGACGGGTACAAATGCCATTGTAGTAAAGCGAACAAAAGTCTGTATGATGAGGTCTGACGCTCGTCCAGCCCCGTCAGCTCTCTCAAAGGAATATATTCGTAGGGCCTGAGACAGATAGCCATAGATGGCTGGGAACATGAAGAGGGCGCTGGCCACGGAGTAGACACAGAATGCAGAGACAATTAGAATCGGTGTGGTCTGCTGGAAATACACAGTACCTGGAGAGGTGGTAGAAAGAGTGGTGGGAATTTCAGAGTCACAACTCTCTATTGTCAAACATGTCTGGCCCACTATAAAGTGGTAGTAGAGTAAAAAATAACTCAATTTCATCAACCGTTTAACGACAACTGAATTAGTGCATATTATTGTTAAGACTGCTGGTGTCCCTAGTGCAGCTACTAACTGTTATACTACATTAAACAACAAACTTTAAGATTTTAATGTAAAAACTCAGTTTTATCAACAGTTTAATAACAACCAAGTTAGTGGGTAGTAAATTGATAAGACTTTATACTGGTGTGCCTAGTACAGTTAAGAACTACTGTTGTTAACCTCTGGCACTTGTGCACCCCGAGGGTTAATAACAGACTTATCAACTAATCCTGTGATTATTATTGTGTTGGTACACAGGCTATTAAATATACATACCTAGTAGAAAACCGTATCCAAAGAAGATGATGGGAAGATAGAGGACAGCTGATAATGATGCACGTTTCATGGCCCTGGCTTCCAGTGCTGCGAGTCTGGAAATTGCATTGTTGTGTGTACGGCCGGTATGCCGTGATCCTTTCAGCATTAGTCTATAAAGGAGTAGGATATCCTGACACAAATTGTCAACTATGTACATACTCTCTAGCAACCACCATACAATTGTGAAAGTGTAATTATTATATGATTGTTGAATCAACAGCTAAATATTTGTAAGTCCACAAGATGTCACCATGGCACTATTGAGTGAAGTCCTGGAGTCTATGTTAACTGTGTACATACCTCAGTCTGTTCAATTTTTCACTGCCGCCATTGACTCCATCAAAGTCAATAGAATTGTCACTGAAACCTCTCTCCCTCACCCAGGCCTTTGCAATAGCCTTGCTCACCAGTTTCTGCTCACCAGTATCCTCATAGTAGTCATTCACCATCTTTCGCATGCTCTTGTTTCCCAGTATGTCCATTATAACATCTATAGAGGAATTAACATGCAGCACTTAGATTTTGTAAGTTAATAGTTCCCGAAGTAGTAAAAAATACCCCGGGGAATAGTAAACCCTCCAAGATCATGCTATGGAGCCTACCGTTCTGGCCACTATTCAGTGTCTCAATTCTTTTAGTGGCACTATTATATAGGGAGGTTTCAATTGGTGCTGTTTGTGTCTACCGCAGATCCTTCCTTAAACCCTTCACTGTAGAGTTGATTAAAGGATCATGTGTGTATATGTTGCATTGTACCTGCAGGGTTGTGGTCTTCAAGGTCAGGGATCACCAGGTTCTGCTTGAGATAGCACGACTGGAGAGAGTTCACAAACACCTCGTAGGCCTTTTCAGGGACTCCATGGTATGCCACCTTCATCAGCAATTAAGAGAGAATACTTTACTTTAGGGAATATTTTGCAAGATGTTATGTAGAGACTAATGGGCTTACAGGTCTAGGGGAATTACAGGGTAACTTGGATGGATGGTGTCTGTCCTCATGTGTAAAGAATGTCTTTTCCTGTGAGTATGGGTCCCACCCATCTAACGTTTACCATGGAAGTCTAAGTCCATTATCTAGTAGTACTTAGTGCATGTGCAGATGATACTGATCCAATGGTGTTTATATTGGAAGTGATTAGCTAGTTTACCTTTCCATCCGTGAGTACCACTATTCTGTGGAACATGTGGAAAATCTCTAGTCTTGGCTGGTGGATGGTCAGCACCACGGTCCTGTTTGACGCTGCCAAAGCATTCAGATGAGTGAGAAGTTCATTGGAAGATGCGGAGTCTAGACCTGGAGTACAGGAAATGAGTGTAAGGAGATGTTTAGGCTGGCACCCTCATAACAAGTATGTTTACTCCCTCTCAATGAGGCAGGATGTAACCTAAACCTCTGAAATTCCTTGAATACTCTTTCTTGGTGTGGCAGGCCATGATAACTACACACTGGATTTGCGTGGACCTCAGTAGACCAATATCCTGGCCTGGGAATACTTAGTCTCAACCATAATGATGATTGGGTGGGTGAAAATATTTACAAAGTTCTTATATTGTGTCTCGCCCTGTCTAAGTCATTGCAATAGTGAAAAGACAAGGAGGCCAAACCCTTTGGTTGTTATGGTTCATGATTGGCATCCGAGCAACAACAAACTTTTTGGTTGCCCATGTTTTAGGCCAAAAATGGCTGATTACCAGAGGTGGGTTCGTCGAGGAAGATGACGCTAGGCAGCTTGAGGAGTTGCAGAGCCACAACAAGTCTTCGTTTCTGTCCCCCACTCA
>JAODVQ020458919.1:0-10470 GCA_025400075.2 Phenganax stokvisi
TAAGTAAGGGCGCGAACCCATGTCGCTTAGCTTGCGCACGTTAAAATACACTTACATGTGATTGTCCACATGTCCGTTACAAAGTGCACCACAGTATCAAACCTAACTTTTTGCGTTTGTGCACTGTCGTGCGACAAAGATGCGCGGTGTGCATCTGCGAACCCTGTTACTGTGGAAGGGTGCGAACATGCATCGCACGCTCTGCGCACAGTTCAACTTACGTATAAGTAAGACGGGCAGGTGCCTTCATATCACAATCTTTTGCGGGTAGGGTTTTTGTGTTTTGATCTTTGTCGTGCGACAAATATGCGCGGCGCGCATCGGCGAACATACCTCTTTGGGAAGGTTGCGAACCTATGTCGCACGCGTTGTGTTTTTCTATGGTTGCTTTGACGGCCACCATTTGGCGTGTTTCACTTTGACTGTAGAGCTCTCAGCCTAGACAAGTCTGCAGCAGGCTCCATGGATAGAAAGTTCCAAGCTAGCCTCCGCTACCAAAGGCCACACCCCCTTGGCCCCACGCTTGCTTCAAGCACCAGACGTTGGACATAGACATGCGCAGTTTTGCTTGACAAGCCCACGGTGCAAACGTCAGGGTGTTCTCACTACATTGTTTTTCCAAACATCTCTTGAGGAGCCGCAAGATGTGTACATATCTCTACAGGGAATATATGTTGAAGGCATGTGTGTGTGCGCATTGTCCACTCCACCTTGCGCCCATGGCCCCATGGGCTGACAGCCGCTGAGCCGCTTTTCTCAGGACCCCACCGAGTTCACTCTGCTGTCCTTCCACCGCTGGCTTAAGTTTAAGATAAGCCGCTGGTAGACACGTAAAAGAACTGTGGACGAACTGCATTTCGTTGCCACTTGTTTGATGTAGCCAAGGTAAGATTCATCTTGCCAATTGGCAGTGAAGCGCGGGTTCACCCGCGTTCTCACCAAAAACAAACCTAATTCTTCAAGATAGTGGTGTTTTGGCCTTGGAAGCCACCTTCGCACCCCTACCTCTAAACATGCATCCCTCAGCCCCTGCAAATGCAACAAGTGTTGCGTAAAAAGGTCTCGGATGCTTGAAGCTTCCCCCCTCAGAAGAATGATGTCAGCGTTGTCCATGATTTGCACTGCTGTGGTGATGGACCACAGACATAGAGCAGCCCCTTGAAGATCTGGAGCCTTAGATGTTTGGTTTCACCGCGAAACAAAACTTGCAAGATCGAGTTGTTGTGAGTTCGCATGCTAATGTGTAACAAGTAGCCCCCGTTGACTCCGCATATTCTACAGCTTTCAATGTCATGTACCACAAAATGACCTTGATGTGGGCAGCTTTCCAACACCGACCCAAAGTTGGCATTTGCTTCGGAGTGTTCAACCCAGTGTTTGCTTCAGTGAAGAAGCATCTGCGGACAGCAATCCTTAG
The DNA here is from genome assembly GCA_025400075.2 of Phenganax stokvisi. Classification (NCBI taxonomy): domain Eukaryota; kingdom Metazoa; phylum Cnidaria; class Anthozoa; order Malacalcyonacea; family Clavulariidae; genus Phenganax; species Phenganax stokvisi. The sequence continues at coordinate 1,418 of JAODVQ020458919.1, forward strand.
GTCTTCAACAAGGGTAACGAGTCTCTGGGTATTGAACCAAAATTCACAAACATGTGTGGCGCCATACCGCCATGGATCTTTTGTCGTCGAAATTCAGCATGCATCTCCAAACTAAGCTGCCGGAGCTTGTCCGCCAGTGACATGTGGGGTCCACCAAGAAGGCCGTGGTCCAACCAGGTCGCTAAGAGGCAAGAGATCAGGTCCCTTGCTGTGCCCAAGTAAAGGATGTGTAAGATGTCGTGTAGGCAGGAACCTAAGTTCCAACCTGGAATCACATGATATGGAGAGATGGTACTGGTGGTTCTCCTGTACGTGGCGTCATCTATCCTTGTAAGATGACGCGGGCGATCCAAACGAAAATCATCATACCGCATGTCTGGATTTCCACTCTTTGCACATTTTTGGGCCACGCACAATTCACAAATATAGGTGCAGCTGTAAAAGCGGTCGAACAGGTTGCATTCTTGCCTGGCCTTGGCATCGTATCTAGATCCCCAATACGCCATCCTGACTGACATGTCATGACATATCACATTGGTCAACCAAAACGCCATTGCAAAAAAACATGAACATTAACTGACAGATCTCCACTGTCCTCCAAGGGGTGCTGAACTCTTTTCCCCTTCGTTTGTATCTCCAACTGTTCTGGGGGAACTCTTCTCCATGAAATCCGGAAGATGGAAAAACACCACTGCTTCCAATCTTGATTGACCACGCCAGGAGCTTGGCCACCACTTCGTGAACGGCATTTTTCACCTGGCCGGGCTCCACAAGGGAGACAGAAACGAAAGTCGTGAGCTTGCCTTCTTTTTCTTCATAGACTCATGAGGTAGGATGACAATCGGGAACTTGCAGTCCCAAACCTATGCGACAAACACAAACACCCACAAGACAAGACATGATCGTTTGTCGATACACCAGTTGCTGCTTTGAAACGTCGCCCTGTGCCATGATACTAGACAGACTCCAAACATTGTATTCAGAATCTCGATAGAATTCAGCTCCGTCCATGTGCATCGTCATTGGTATTGTGCCTCAATAACACTACAGGCTTTGCTCTTACATCATTGGTAAACCATTGTAGCTGCTACCCGGTAAACTAGGGCTAAGACGGTCTTTGCACAGCTCCCCACTGGCAAAAGCTGGGTGAGATGCCCACTCAGGACATTTCAAGCAATGATCCCAGAATTCTTCAATGGCTCCTTTGCCCCGGTCACCAATCATAGATTTTGCAAACTGGCGTGGGCGCAGAGACATGGTTGTTTTCATCAAAGGGCGTTGACTAAAATACTCTAGCTGACAAAAGAACAAAGTCTAGCTTGGACTGGCCCTGCACGAGCCACAGCATCAAAGATTTCGTGCGGTAAGAGAACTGGGACATCGACCAATTGAACCTCCATGGAGTTGATCACCTCATCACGCTGAACACATTCTGGGGCACTCCAGGTTTGTCCATGCACGCTTGTTTGGTTTGTACTCAGACCATGACCTGAAGCGGTATTTTTGCGAAATAGACTTCCAGTTCAATGTTGTGCAAGTTTTTCACCCACGTATGTAAGTCGCGCTCCTCTTTGGAGCTGTTCCTGCCGAAATTGCCAAGACTGGCAAAAGCCTGGATTGCCTCTGGAGCTGGGCCATCCAACAACTGGGCTTGGGCGATTGACACAACAGTATGGACGTGGGCTTTGCCGGATCCAATCATACCTCACAAAGCTCACTCTTCTCTAAACGGCGCTACCAAGCTTGATGCAAGAGGAAGCTCTCACACTATTCTTGAAACAAGGGTCGGATGAAATGCTCAGCTTGATTATTGAACTCGTACTTCTCATACCGACCTCGCCTGAAGGTCCTTGATCCCAAGGTCACCCAAGGTCTGGACTCAAGCTTCTCTCAGGTGTGGACAAGGAGCTGCTTGTGGACAGCATGATCGTTGTGCAGGCCTGCGTTCCATGGCCAGGGTAAGATGTGACTTCAAAAACAATGGGCCCCAAGCAATCTAATCCAAGTGTTGGGTTGAAAGGGTTGGTCAGGCATTGAGCACTGCAGGCTAGCATTTTTCATCTGGCTTTCCAGAGTTCTGCAGCGATACCCCTCGCTGTCACTGAAAGTTGACTAAGCTGACTACGCAGAAGAAGCGGTGGTTTTCTTGTCACCACTCCTGGCAGAAGCTTTCGCTTTTGCCTTAGCCTTGCCCCTCTTCTTGTCCGTCAATCCAGAAAGCATAGCCCTCCCAGCTGCCTGGCAGGGGCTTGGTTTTGAACACTCTTCGTAACGGTGTGATTTTGTAGTTTAATGTGATTTAACTATAGAGTCTTAAACAACATGAATAGAACTGTTTGGGAATCTTGCACCTTAGCCTTCTCATACCAATTGAGCTGTTCCTTGCACTGACCGAGCAAGCCCTTGATCTTGGGTTCGCTCAGAACCTTTTGGTTCATGAGCTCTTGAAGGTCATGGTACAGGGATTCAGTCTTGCTCGAAAAGGTCATCAGCTGGGCATTGAGCTCACCCCCATAATCCACGTGCTTGAGGGAAAGCGCCATCTTCCTTCCATCAGCAGACTTTGTCAAGGTCTCCGCCATGATTTCAGCCGCCAACCTTGATTGAAGGTATTGAGAAATCAACCCTGGGGATAAGGATGAGTTCCAAGAGTTTAAACACCCAACAGGGAGACAACTAAGGGTCAGTCTCCTTGAAAGTCTTTGGCTTAACTTCTTTGGCTTCTTCTTCCTTTTTTCTTTTGGGAGGCTTGGCACTGGTCACGTTTGCCTTAGCCACTGTCTCCCACAAGGACTTCTCACCATCGGCGTCGGCAGCGTCTACACCAGGAAGTGCGCCCTGATGGAGAGGGCCGTTCTCGTCAGTCAGGGCAGTAAGGGTAGCGTGATCCGGGTTGGTCTTCCCCACCAACTTCATTTGCTCCGCGGTGATATCTTCATGTTCGATGCGCTTAGCACGCCCGCAATAATAGTAGATCTCCTGTGATGGGACGGAAAGGGTCAAGGCCAGAACGAACAGAAGAAGTGGGGGGGTTACATTATATATTCAATATGAATAAAGAGCTATAGTATATACAAATATGAAATAAGAATGTTTACAAAACTTAGTAGGAACACTGCATGGGTCAATGCCCCACCTCGTCGTCCCCCGGGAAGTCTTCGTCCCAGTACCACATCTTCTTTTGCTTGAGTAAAGAGATCAGTTTCTCCGCTTTGTCCTTGGGATACTTCTTGAAAATGTCCCTTGCCTTAATCCCCTCTCGCCCTGAGCGAAAGCGATTGATGCCCTCCACTCGCCTTTCAACCACCAGCGCTACCCTGAGCTGCGAAAAGGTTGAACCACTAGGACCATTAGGATTGGGCGCAAAAGAAACTCCAAAACAAAATGCTCTTGAACAAAATCAAAACGAGAAGCTGCTCCAAGTTCTTCCCGCTTTCGAGCCAGATGTTGAAGAGGTCTGTTTTGTCGCGCTGCAGGTGTGAAGTCAGGCTGACAGGGAACTTCTTGCGATTCTCGCACTGGCGACTGAAGGTGTCCCAGTCTTTTTTGTGCGACACACCTTGACACTGCCAAGGAAGATTGAAAAAATAAAGCTTTCTTGGGAAATTAGTCCTTGCTAAAGAACCCTTCAAAAACTGTGTCTCATAGTAAAATGCAAGGGACTGTTTGCCCGCTTTTTTGGCACATCTTCCGCTGCGTTGGAACCTTCTTTGATGATGTTGCCGGGGTCTGCGGTCTCCTCTTCTTTGTCATCCCCCTCTTCCTCCTCATCCTCTTGTGATCCCTCTTCATCTTCTTCCTCACTTTCTTCGCCCTCATCTGAATCTTCACTTGAAGACGAACCATCACCTTCCTCTTCCTCGCTGTCTGAGGGCTGTGGCTCCACCTCTTCCGCTTTGCTTTCCTCTTCCTCAGACTCCTCGTCTTCTTCGTCTCCTCCCTCATCCTCCTCCTCCTCCTCATCACCCTCCTCCTCTTTCTTTTCTGAAGCTTCTTCTTCTCCATCGTTTTCCACCTCCTCTTCTGCGTCGTCTGGCAATAGGATCAATTGATTGACAAGATCTTCAAACTCCGTTTCTGTCTCTGTATCATCGCCTTCCTTTGCAACCTCCTCCTTTGCCTTCTCTGCCGTCTCCTTTGCCTTCTCTGTCTTCTTCTTTGCCTTTGCATCTGCCTTCTTCTTTGCTTCCTTCTCTGCCTCTTCCTCTGCCTTCTTCTTTGCGCGCTTCTCTGCATCTTTGTCTGCCTTCTTCTTAGCTCCTGCATTCTTCTTTGCTTCCTCCTCTGCCTCTTCCTCTGCCTCTTTTTCTGCCTTCTTTTTCGCGCGCTTCACTGCATCTTTGTCTGCCTTCTTCTTTGCTTCTGCATTCTTCTTTGCTTCCTTCTCTGCCTCTTCCTCTGCCTCTTTCTCTGCCTTCTTCTTTGCGCGCTTCTCTGCATCTTTGTCTGCCTTCTTCTTTGCATCTGCCTCTGCCTTCTTTTGTGCCTCCTCCTCTGCCTCTTTCTTTGCAAGCTTCCCTGCTGTCTTCTTCTCTTTCTTCTCTTCCTTCTCTTCTTCCTGGTCTGCGCTTGTCTTGGCGCGCCTGCTCTTCTTTCGCGCACTTTCATCTTCTTGTGACTCTCTCTTCTTCTTCTTCTGTTTCAACTCAGGTTCACCATCACAATCACCGAACTTCAACTTCTTTGCCACGCGCCCTGCCTCCTCCACAGGGCGTTCATTCTTCTGCTTCTTCTTCTTCTCTTGCCCTCCGCTGTCTCCCTTCTTGTCCTCACGCTTCTGCGCTTTCCTCTGGGCACCTTTGACCTGTGGACTCTTCTTGGTAGGTGACCTACCTCGTTGTCTCTCTTGTTTCTTGGGTTGCTTCTTGTCCTTCTCCTGCACAAGCGACAACAAGTCATCCTTCTTTTTGGACCTCTCCTGTGTTGAAGCGCCGCCACTAGAAGTGCCCTTGTCAGACGGGGTGCGGTAGACAAACTCAGCCGTATTGTTCGGCGACTGCTTTTGCTTGCCGGTGACGCGAAGTGCTGGACGTCGAGGTTCTGGGGCATCAGCTTTCTTCTTCCCATGTTTTTGCTTTTCCTGAGCCTTTGTTTTCGCCATGTGACCTACACTATTGGACAGTGTCTATGTCACCAGCTTCCCCTCAGGAACCAAAATCAGCTTTTGGGAAACAGTCGGCAGTGGATTCAGGAAAGGATTGAATCAATGGGTCTACAGTAGACTTCTACAAGTCGCAGCTTTTCTCGGCAAATCGCAACTTTCTCTCGACAAATCGCAGCTTTGAAAATGAACTTTTGCGATGATATTTTTATAAACCATCGATGTTTCCACTGGACATTCAGTGATGACTGTGTGAGCAGAAGCGGGCCTGCGCCCCCAGTGGGTCTCTTCAAGGTACTCTTCAGAACCAGTCGCGGCGTGACACCTCCAGGACATGGGCTTTTGGGCCAGTGGACCAGTGGGATAGTGAGGGCCAGTGGGATAGTGAGGGCCAGTCAGTGGGACAGTGAGGGCCAGTGGATAATGAGGGCCAGTCGGATAGTGAGGGCCAGTGGGATAGTGAGATCTTGGCGTTGGCTCAATCGTTGATGCCCAGAGCTGGGCAATACCAGGCTCCAAAAACATGCCTAAAGCAGTGTTCTTAAGATTTCTTGACTCACCTTGTGGAACCTGTATCTCATTAGATTGTTTGCAAAAACGTTTTTATGTCTACTCTCTATTACGTTGTGGGGATGTGACCCCAGCTATAGAGTTGAAGAAGGGGTTGGATCGCTTTCCCTTACAAGCTTGAACCCATGTTCCCCCCCGGCCCAAGCATCTTTCACACCCCACGAGTTTCATGCGCCAAGGAAGCACATGAGGTTCTGCAATAATTGGCTAAAGGCTAAAGGCGAACGCAAAGGATGGCTTCTAGGTGGCTTGTTCCTTCTCTGGGCCTGCAGACCTCAAGGAAGATGCTAAGCCATAATTAGATGGGTTCAACTTCTAAGAAGTGAGGAAAGTGAAAACTGGGTCCAAGTCCGCATGCTTGGCCCAGAAACTCAACTCGTGCTGGATTCGCTTCTCCTTCGACCCAGCTGCAGCTTTGCGAAGGAAAGCTCGAGAGCTCTTCTTCACCGTGGAGCTGTGCTTGCTTCTCAGTTGGGCCATCGCGCGACCAAACCTGGGAAATAGCACAGTCTAGGCTGGACCCACTACACATCCCTCAAGTCCCATGTATAGTAGGTTGGGGGCCACTAAAAGGTTGAGAGTCCCTTCATTCTTGGGCACCTTTGGGTTAGCCTGGAAGCCCCGATAGAAATCAAGACCAAAGAACCAGAGAATTTGTTTCTACGATGAATGACCTAGAAACTCTTGGGTGTAGGCTTGACTCACCTTCAGCTGAGAATTTCCTTTCACTCGATGCTTGCCCTTGGAGTCCACATAATGGTCAACCAGCGCGACAGCCTTGCGTTTTACAACACGGCGTGGCTTGAACTGGTCCAAGTCTTCAATCTCAGGCCGACCTAGGAAGGTGGAGATTGGAAGACCCCTGAAACCATCAAGAGAGGTGGAAAGTGATCCAAGTCTTTCCTGTGCTTTGATTGGGATCAAATTGTGAACCCCTCAAAACTCTTAGGCCCCTTTAAGAAAAAACCAAGCCCCTGGCTGGAATGTAGCCAGGTCCCTTTGTCGCTTGCAGCCGCGTAGTCTGCCATTCTAACATACTTTCTCCATACCCGGATCCTACGCAACACTCTTTGCATCGCAGGATGATATTCTAGAAGAGAGCCTTTCGGCTGTTCGAGCACCCACCACACTCCACGGGCAGCGGCCAACAACAGCAGCAAGGCGCAGCGGCCCACCATGAGGTTACCCAATCTTACACTGGGAGCCCCGGTGTTTCCCAGAGGTAAAGCCCGGCTGCGCTTTGTAGAGCCTCTAGACCTGGGATCAAAGAGCTTATAAGGTCTGGCGATCGGATCCCTGCGTAAAAACTAAAACATTTGTGTTATCTTGTACTTTCACGGTGAAAAGTTTGGTTGAATTGGAGACCAGCGACACCCAAACCCATGTCGAGCAGACTGGTGCCAAGGTCAATGAAGAGCCTGGCGACAGCCGGAGCACCTGGAACACCGCGTTGACGAAGCCTTCAGGTGTCATGAAATCCATACACCTCCCCCCATACTCCAAATCCAAGGCTGCACATCGCTTGTTGTCCTGCAGCTGGCGAGCAGTGGGGTGTTTTAATTCTGGTTTGGTGGACCTCTATTTTTAAAGGTATATGACATATCGTATTTATATATTGTGTAAATGTATATATATATACGTATATAAATACTTTATATCATAGACAGCTGAGCGCCAAAAGGCCGCTTCTCATCCAAAAGTAGTAGAGCAGTTCATCCCTGAACCCAGCTGGAGGCTGAACGTTTGGAATCATCCTGTCAACATCTGTTAACCATGTTCGCTAGGTTTCAACCACCCCAATCCTCTAGCTGGGCCAATGTCACAGCCATTTTGCCAGCAAAAAGCTCCACGTGATCCAAAGGACTCCACTGCAACCCTTTCATCCCGAAGACCAAGGTTGCCAAAACAAGAAGGACCTGTGCAGGTTGAGAAATCAGGGTCTAGCTCACCATTTTCACAAGTGGCCTCAAAGCCCTTTTTGGAATACAAAAACAAGGTCTCCAGGTCACTTGTTAAAATGCGAGAGAAACACACCAAGTTATAGACTGTTAGCTACACCTTCAAAAATGTCCAAAAGGGCGAGAGTATGAGTCTGAGAGTATGATATGTTTTCGAACCACACCTTGGGAGCTCCCAGCGCGCGAAGACCCTGCATGGTCCACTTCTTGTGGAGCTGATGCATGGTGCGAGCGGCTGAGGCGTTTCCAAGCACCTCAGGAACCTTCTTCGTTGCCTCCACCTGCTTCTCGCTTGGAACCCTGGTCAAAGCAAGTGAAACTTGAGCCTCCAAAAAATGCTTGTTCGGGCTTCATGAATGCATTCAGCAAACTCTGTTGCGAGTGGAATTGCTGCAAGCTTACTTTTGGTTTGTGGGACTCAATTTGGTTTGTTTGTCAACTGCTTCCAATACCCATTCCAGAATCATCACAAATTGAGGTGCAGTCGCCGTTTGATTCAATGATTCAGGAAGCTGAGAAGGGTGGGGTATCGCATCTTGCACACCTAGGCCCCTCCTAAAGCTGTGGCAAGAACAAAGATTGGCATGAAGAGGAGCGAGAAACGAAACTCCAGACTCCATACCCTGCCTTCTCTCCAGCGTTGCTGTACCCCCGCAGCGCATTGAACCACTGTAGGTAACAGTTTGGCTAGAAACAAATACAAGCCAATTAAAGTTGCCAAGCAAACCATTATTTTTTCTCTATGGATTTCACTAACGTATCAAGCATCTTGTGGGTTGAGCCCTAAAAAAGAATGCGCTCCAATGTCGCAAACAACCAATGCCTTGCTATTTCATGAGCCATACACGAACTGAAAAGAAAGGTGAGAACAGCCATGAACCATGCGCTTTCTCAAAATAGAGAAAGGGTGAAAAACAACACTGAATCAAGAAGACTGTGTGGGCAATGTAGCAATCTTCCGGAAATCAAATCGGGCAGACGTTTTGCTCGAGTGCATTTGTCAGGACCTGAAAAGCCTGAGCTGCTGAAGCTGTCGCGGGCTCCGGGTCTTGACACTGGCAGGTGACAGGGATTTTCACAGGATCGAACAGGTGGAGTGAGAGCTTATTGTGAAACCCTCTATGACAGCATCTTTTGCAGCTCCCCCAATCATTCCACATGGAATGAGAAACCCTCTCAAGGTCCTGGTCCTACGCAGTCAGCTAAATATACTCATGAGAGTCCGGTGGTGCACAGCTTCCAAAGCAACACTGTTTTTGTTAGACAGTTCAAGAAAATGCCCAGTGCTTAGAACATGGAAAGCTATTTGAACGCAATGATATATTCGACAAAAAGGCCAAAATAGAAGCCGCACCATGCTGCACCCATGTTCTACACAGACGCAGACCTTTCCAAACCTGCCCTCTCCACTGCAATTTTAAATG
>JAODVQ020459029.1:0-10468 GCA_025400075.2 Phenganax stokvisi
AGAAACCGCCAGGAATCCAGGACCAGCACTATATTCACTGGAAGTGAATATAAATGATGCAAAGTTTTTAAAATTGTATAGTTTTTATCAATGTGTAACAACACGTACATTTGTTCTTGTGTAACACTGGACAACATATGATGCAAGTTCAAGTTCTACGTAACTATAGAGTACACGTCATGACTTATCCATAAAGCGAAACCAACAGTCATTGAATGAACAATGTCCAGTCAGTGATAATGTCTGAGCGATTTTGATCAGTGGAGACATCTGCCAAAAGCTAACAGAGAACATCAAAGAGATATAAAATTGAGCTAGAAAATTCTGTCGGCTTATTCATGACTTGCGGTTAAATAATGATGTGCCGACCATTGGTGCCGACCGACCTGTTTCAGGTAGCATTTATAATATACTTTTTTTCTATCGTCTGCATGCACTGGCCCATCAGCAAGCTATCGCCGACACTGCTTCTACTAAACTCTTGCTATTTTGTTTTGAAATGTCCTCTAGTTCTATCACAAGACATATATGCCCAGGAACAAATGGACTGGTTAGACTTTGTTAGGTTTTAAGTTGTGATGTGCACGCGGCAATGAACGTATCCTGTATTTGCAAGCTCTAAACTACCTTTTTTATACGCAAATAATTTTTTCGTGTTCATTTTTGCGAACGTAGGTATGAAATATTTGACGTGCAAAATTTAATGCTGCAACTCTTTTTTGAAACAAACCGATATCAACTATAATTGAACCCACAATTTTTTGTAAATTGCCTATATTACAGTCATGCAAGCTGACCAAACTATAATCAAAGATAAATGATCTAGAAAAAAAGAGCTCGATTCAAATCCATCAAAATATTAGCTTTATACAGAATATAGTTTTGCTTAGTCACGTCTCATGACAATTTACACAAAATCTTCACATCTCACGAAGCTTTTAAAAGACAAAGCCGGCCGTACTAGGCAAAGTATCATCATGGGCTAACTAAAGTCTACGCTAGGAAGTTTTTATGTTGTATGACACAAAATAGCACTACTGTACAGTCTAGTACATATTACTGTTACATGCAGCATGCAGCTATACTGCATAACACATTTTTGTCCCGTAGAGCTGCAGTTGCCCGTTTTTTTTATCACAAACAAAAAAGTTTAAATTCCTCTAACTTTACTTTCCAACTACTTTAAGAGATAAACGACATGTACCGATTTAAGGCAGTAATGTCTAAACAGTTCATTCTGGTTTGCTTATAAACTGATTTTTACTCACAATTTAAAGTTTTATGTGGAAAGCAGTCTTACATATAACTCATTCACACTACAGTGTGCTAAAGCTAACTCACTTTTGAACAAGCGGTCCCAGTACTATAATATTGCTGAAATGCATGAAGTTGACTTAATACGAGTGTTAGAGATTATTTTTTACCATCTACATCATACGTCCTCACTAAATTGACAATGTCAATGAAATACTCTATCGATAAAACTTTGCGTCATGCATGGAAAGTTTAATTTTATAGTCAAAGCTACTGTAACTGTATCTTATAGTACATGTTGCGGTATATTGTGCCTACGTACACAAGTATAAAGATCCTGCTAAAAGTGAATAAGTGTATATAACATGTGTGGAATGCACATAGCTTAAGCTAGATCATACGCACCCTGAATGGTCTAAGTCTAAGCCGCCGTTTCAATCGCTGGCTACTTCACCAGTTCAGCTATACCTCCCGTGTTTTACTTTACCAGCACTGTCAATACTTGCATTAAAAGATCGCTTATGATTTACTTACCGCAAATATTGCCAAGAAGACAAGTTGTATAGCAGCTGTTATCACATGATGTAACAAGACTGATTGGAGTAGCATAGACTGACTCAGTGACTGCTGTTTCAGTTACTAAATGCGCTGCTGCAAGAAGCACTCACTGGACATGAGTGATGCTATCATTATACAATTGCATGCTGTTCCTGTGTATATGCATTGTAGATTATTATTTCGATATATTCATTGTTACTATATAAGTAGAAGCATAAAATTGAAGGTGCTTTGGTTTTAGTCGTTCAAATTTTTTTTTGCGCGACTGACTTTATATTTTGATTATGTTCAGCAAACTGTTTGCGATGCGGTGGTAAAAAAAATCAACTATGTTCATATTCACTGAAATTTATGAGTGAACTAATAACATGCAACTTTTATTATGTATATTGTGCTTTAAAAATAAATTGACTCATGCATCAATGTGCCATCTGGAATTCCAACGGTGCGAACATAAAATATAATCGGCAAACAGTGGCAAACATAGCATAGAGACTTCTCTCTATACATAGGCAGATGAGACTGTACTATATCGAACTGCAGCACATTTGCACAAATTAAGTGCGCAGTATCATGCAGTGCAAGGAGATAGTTATTATACACTGGTTTGACAAAACATGTATAGTTAATAAAAATATAATCAGAACAAACTGAAGGAAATTTCACTATTTTGTAGGTCACCATTGAAGAACTAACCAGACCGGCATAAGCAGTCACCATTGTCATTGTAATATACCTTGTTTGTTGAAATTAATTGGCCAACAAATGCTGCAACGATTTGGATTAGGAATAGGATAAATTTTGACTGTTTTTCCTGATATATCAAGAATAGCTTTGAGCAGTATAAATCATTCTGCAGCTGCAAACGTCATTATTATCGTTTTCATTTATAATTATCACCTTGGCAGTAGTGACGCTTCATGTTGTAGGTATAAAACAAACTACATCAAAAGCATTGCAAAATACGAGTAAGTGGTGTAATGAACTAATCATTGCAGTACTATGGCTACGCACTAACACAGTTTTGCCGCACACACTGCAGGGTTGGATATTTGCATTATCAATACATTGTATAGTCAATTTCCCTCGACTCTGATTGGCCAGAGACATTTGAACTTAATTAGTTTACTGGGGGTTTTCTGGAAAAAATACCGCCTGCCACGTCTGCATGCCACTGATATCACTTTGTTAACTTTACAATGCCTTTGTAGAATTTCTTATGTTTCTGAACAAACACAGCTTTTAAATTGATTATAGTACTGTTAGAAAGAAATAACGCTTGTTCTCGAAATATTAATAATAAATCACACTTGTATTGGGCGAAATATTTGTAATATTCTTCCTCGTGACGTTACGTTCACTGCAGAAATTTCGTCAAATACGTGTGAGCGATTTTTCATTGATATTCCTCGAACCGTGCCATTCCCTATGCCACTTTCGAAGCCATATTTTTTCCCAGTATTCATAGAAAACAAATCACTATCGAATCTTAAAGTATACCAAATTCTGTAAACAATTATAAATGCCCAGCAGGGACCGCGAAGCATTATTTGGAGAGGCTATCGAACGCCGAAGACGCAAGATTTTTATGGGGGTCTGGAGGAAGTCTCTCTTGAGAAAAGTTCTGAATCTGACGCCTTTTGGAGCCTCGTAAAAGCTACGAAGAGTTTACTAGTTGCGTTTAAAAAGTTTCTTACAATTGTTACGAATAATCCATTGCAACATTCTTGGTGTAACTATAAATAACAACCTTCATCTGTGAACCAATTTTAAATGTAAACACAAAAACGCATGTTTTCTAAGACATGTCATTCTTACAAAAATATTTGGGGAAACTTTAGCGCCCCCCCTCCCATCTCCCCCACCTCCGTGGTCCCTGGCCAGTCCAACACTGTTTTACTCATTAAAACGTCAGACATTTCGCAAATGTGACCTAGAAATGGTTCCATATTATATGAACGGATAGCTTGCGCTCAAAACATTGGTCATTATTGCAAACTGAATTTTATACTGGATAATGCTAACATGTGTTTACCTTCTCGTTACGCTTACATCTACGAGTCATTGGCATCGAAGCATTTTGTTTGCGCATAGAAATATTTCGCGACCTCAGTTTAAAACAGTATTTACGTTAAGAGGGAGTTGATGATTAAGAGAAAATTGGTCAACTTGTTGAAAGAACAGAGCAGAACAGTAGCACGGAGTCTCAAGTAATCAGGCAGTTTGCTTTGAAAACGGAGCCGATGGACATGTGACAAATTATACATAATGTTGGTACAGTACATATGCTACCATAAAGTTTTTACTAAATAAAACGCAAATGAGAAGACCGTAAAAACCCTATTTGAATCTTTTTACATTTATCAGTTGTTATTTTGGTAAAAATTTATGAATGATGCCAAGGCTGCGTTACAGTTCTACACCTTTGACAAACGTAGACGCACCTAAAAGCTTAAATCCTTCAAAATCTTATTCGTTTTAAAAATACACGAATAAATAGACGCGTAATTATTTAAGATTGTAAATTCTAAACAATTCTTTTTGTGAATGTGGTTGTTTTTAAGATAAGTTTTATTACAGTTTAAACTTTTACGTGCGTGTTCATACAAGTCAAAAACGCGGAATCGGAATTAGCCTTCAATGTTGCAGGACACCCCTCTTTGGACACTAGAATAAAAAGTAAAAATTGCAATTTTGACTGATCTTTTTCAACAGGCTAGTGTCCGTTTAATTTCTGAACAAAATTATTACTGAAAAGAATGCCTAGTTAAGATTCAGCTCTGTGCATGTTTTAAAATATAGAGAGCGCCATGATACATTACTAACCAATTATCATTAATTGCGAGAATTTCGTCCCTGACGAGTAACATCGTTTAGCGTTGGACAGAACAGAGTAGGGAACTGCATTGAAATGGATTGCCAGGAACTAGTAAAGTTCACTTACCTTTTTTGATGTACTTAGTATAGTGTTTAGAATCAGAAGCAGAGAAAATTATATTCTGGGACGATCTAAGCATATATACAGTAATTAATATTGTTCATAGAATGCAAAGGCGTCGAATGGTTTTCTCGTATGCATAGATGTGTTAATTAAAATGCTCACCAAGGAGAACGGATTTTCAGAGTTTAATCTGCTTATACACAGTTAATTTTAATACAACGTAGTAACACCTGCATCCAACATCCTAAATCACTGCTTGTGGCTTGTTCTTTTAAACATTTAATCTACTTAACAAAATTTTCAAAATTAGAAAAATAGAATAATTTCTTTACATTTAAAGTGACAGAAATACGGCCCTTAACAATGTAGCCTTGCAATAGCTATATAGACATCGTTGTTCTAAATAGTGTGAAGAAGTTGAAAATCCATCAGCACTACAATGCAGTAGTTTTCTGGTAGCTCCTCAATTTGCTTTATGAATTGAAACCATATAATGTATTGAAATCAGCGGCCTGGCAATATACATTAGCTGAAGCATGCATTCTGCGTATTTTTAGATAGATAGATAGATAGATTTTATTGAACAAAATATTTTGCAATCAAAGATTGAATTACACGTTTATAAACATTAAGAAGCTATTTAAATCTATATTACAATAAATAATTTAAAACTAAGTTGTACACGACTATGGAATAAAAATATTTCTAAAACGTTCGGTTATGGCGGTAAACGACAATTACGCAGACTATACTGATGTTGACTATTAGATGGTAAAAGGTTAAAAAGTCGATTACTTGGCCTATTTATACGATTAAAATATTTACGACAAAGTGATTTTCTTCTATCTTTCAGTGTCTTCAGGGCAACAGACTCTAAGTTTTCTGAATAAGACAGATTCTTGCAAACGCTAGGGCTCGTTTTTGGACTGATTCCACATGATCGGCCTGATATTCAGGAATACAAGAATGCCATATAGGGCAGGCATATTCCAACACTGGTCGAATATAACAACAATAAACCTTCACTAGGTCAGCAGCATTGAAACCTGCATGTTGTAGAATTCTTAATAAATATAAGCGTTTGCTAGCTTTAGAGCAAATATTGGGGATGTGATCGTTCCATTTTAATTGGTCTGAGATGGTAATACCCAAAAGTTTAGCCTTTTTTTGACAACCCTAGCTGGTTCACTATCAATCAGTAACTGATTACCAAGGTCAAAATTGTGATGAGAGAATGTAATTCTTAATTCTTTTGTTTCTTCCCATTTAGTTCCATATGATTACGCTCGACCCACTCGCTGATTTTAGACAACGTTTGGTCGAGTTTCGATCTTGCATTCTGTAAGACATGCAACCTCAAATATTGAGGAATCATCCACGAATTTGATAATGTTGTTGGTTGGTTTGAAGTCATTAATCATGACTAAGAACAGTAGTGGACCAAGCTTAGTCCCCTGAGGTACACTTCAATCACTTCAAGTCACAAACTTTGTTTCTATGCACGAAACTGTGTGCTCTTCGTGGTTTCAAAGTCTATTTCGTCACAAACTAAATCAATCGACCGACAATTATAACAGTATCTACGATGCATGACTTAGCAGAAACTATAACGCGTCTTGTATGAATGATAGCAAGTGTCATCTATGGTGTCATCCGTGGTGTCATCAATACTCTCGTAAACTTTATCCCGATACCTTTTTCACGGTTCTCAAAATATTCATCGTAGAAACTAGTTGGGGACGGCTTTTCTAATATATTCCTTAGTGCTTCTGCGTGTTGACTTTACAACTTAATGGAAAAGAGCACACACATTGGCTATAGCTTGTAGACTTTTGCTGTCAAGATAACTTAAAATCATGACAATCAGCTCTACGGGCAAATCGAAGAAACGAAGGAACGTTATCCTATTGAAAAATAGTCCGAATAAATTGCCAGTCATGAATCGGAAGTGTCTTCCATTCCTTGCACCAGGTTTGCTTGAAGTTGTCTCCAGGCTCATAATCGTTCAGCGCAAAAGATGCCGAACAGATATAAATCAAGATAAGTAACCGAAGAAAGTCAAATTTCCAATGATTATAAAAAGGCGAGCAATTATAACAGGATTTTTCGTATATATTACTTCTTTTTCTTCACGGGAAAAAATTGACCTTCCATTCATGATCTGCGAAGTTCTGTTAGGTTTAAGAGCGCTCGACACTCGACTTCAGACTGGTTCTTCACTTCACTGCTCCACCATTCGCCAACGTAGTCAAAAATATCAACATCCTCTTTTTCACGAAGGAAACCTTCAACCGAATTCAGCGTTTCGCAAAGTTTTTTCCACCCGCTTGCAGCATGTGGCGAATTTCCAGTTGAAAGTGATTTGGTGGGTTTCGAAAAACCTGCGAAATTTTATTATATTCAGTAACAACCAGGCGACTTGAGGGTGGAAAAGATGAGCAAGTTTGGAAGTATTCTTCCTATATCTGTAAACAATCTTTTGCCTACTGCCGCCCTCCATTTATTCCCCTCAGGTGTATTACCTGTAAACGAGAAGCGACAGGAAAGATGGGTTATTAAGTTTCACAATGGGAGTGCTAATTTCGTGACTGGTTTTAAATCCACCACAGTACCACTGCATTTTTGAGTACGTACCGGTAATACGTGGCGTTACCATGAAGAATCCGAACCTATTAGTTAAGATTGGCGTTCTCGGCGTACCGCTAACCGCAAACGGCGAAGTTTAAGTCGCACTTTAAAGTAGACTATATTGCTTGTTTAATGTTACGGGAAGCTGTACAACTAATTTAATAAAACATTAATGAGCTTCAAGTCGACAGTGTGCTTATTTTGGATTGGAAGATGCAGCCCAAGTCACAGCCCAAGTCACAGCCCAAGTCACAGCCCAGGTAAAAGTGAGTGAGACTTTAGTTACATGGGACCAAAAGCATTCTTATGTATAAGCTTGGTTTCATATGTCGTGGATGAGTCTTGCGACGTCGGGTCTTGCGACACATGAGACCATGCTTTTAATGATTTGGCAGTTATCACCGAAAATATAGCAGACCAGTCTGTTTTTTGTGATCGCACCGATGAGTTTCTAGGTAGTAAAGATGAGGCAGATTTAGATTGCAAGAAAATAGAATGCACGAGCGATTAAGCGTTGCATTACATTGAACTAATATATTTAAGTTTTTGGCATGCGAAGCAGTCGCTTCATTTTTTCTGGGAATAAATACATGAGAAAAGTAATTCTATCAAAAAGGGAAGCAGAGGAAGATAAGATAGTTCCACCGTTTGAACTTAATCGCGAGGGAAAAAATGAAAAGCGTGCATGGGGCACTGATTCCCTCGGAAAGATGCCCTCCCTATTTTATTCCCACTAGAAAGAGAGCAACTGCTTCGCAGGGTATGAGCCGTTTCGGGATAAAAGAACGTGTATGACCACCTTTCTTTGTTTTCAATAAACAAGTCACTGATGCTTATTCTGCAGATACAAGCGTTCGAGACCCTAAGCGACAATAAAACTTAATGGAACGCTAGGCATTGCCTTAAGAGGAAGTGCCGCATTTTAGTAATACGCACTTTAAGATTTTCGTTTACCGCGAACCGCTAACTGCAAACTTTAAGTCGCATTTGATTGTAATATCCGCAGTTTTCTAGGGTGAAAATGTCAAACCACGCTTAATCATTTAATGGCATAGCAGAGTTTTTTTGATAGCTTTTATATAGGGATCAAGCCAAGCGTTTAACTAATTTTGTTCGTAGCCTCGGACTGGCTTCAATTTAGGGGCCTTGTCATTTGAACTGCGAGGGGGCCCCTGAAAATTTTTCCTAAGTTTATTTCAGTGTTTCTAGTTCCTAGTATGCGGTTATTTCTCAAATCTTTTTACCTATGCCAAACAGGCCCGGTCCAACCCCATGGGAGGCAAGGGGCCCCTCATTAGAGAAATCACTCGTTACCGACATTGTTGAACATAATTTTTTAAAATTTCGATCTGGTAGGGGGCCCTCTTGGTGAAGGGCTTTGGGCCTGGGCCCAACCTTTAATCCGGGCCTGATGCCAAATGAAAAACTGAATGTTAACATAAGCTCACCTGAAAGTAGAAGCGAACTGCACTGTGATTAAGGCAGCCAGTTTTAATGGCCACCTGTTCGAAGCAATTAAAAGTCCAACTCATTCGTGTACCTTAATTGCTTCTTTTACCACCCATTGGCCTGTTTTTAACTTCTTTTAAAGTTTTTCTTCGTTTTCACTGATTTCACAAGTTGGGGAATTAAAATATTTCCTTCAATTCTGTTTCACTGTATAGGCGTGTATCGTCAGGGCTCCATTTTGATGTCCCAGTAGGGGCCCATGTGCCATGGCGCAATGGCACATAGGCCAGTCCGAGCCTGTATGCGAAGCTGAACTCCAGTGGACAAACAATTATAATCATGGTCATTGTTTACCGGAATCCCTGGGGACAGCAGAACAAAGATATCCTTTCTGCAGCGTTTTTTTTCACTGCAAAGTGAAACTTCCATCACTTCAAAGCGGCCTCTTTCAATTTAGCTTGCATTCGATGACTACACTGGAGTCTACAGTGGCGTGGACGATCTGCTTGTCTCACAGTGTAATTTGATGCATTTTACTGACAGACAATAGTGGACCGTGGTAACAATCAGGATGCTTAAGTGAAGAATACTGGAGAGGACGGATACCAGACATCACTATGTCGCTATGTTCCTTGCAGTACCACATAGCGAAACAAATACGTGACGAAGGAACTGTTGAGAAATTAATATATTTCATAATTGTTATAGAAGTACAGACTGGTCATGTTCTTCAATCTATCACTGTTTCTGGCAAGAAAGTAACATGTGTGGGACTAACTCGGAGAAAAGTTGCGCCGAAAGTTTTTTAACTTTCTTGACGTGCACCCGAAGCCGAAAATTGCTGCAGCGGACGGTGCACGCAATTTTTATAAAAAAAACATGCGCTGAGGTGGTTTGACAGCCATTCAGTAAATTCAATACATGAATTCATTTCTTCTTTATAAATTATTGTAAGCTTCGTACGCGCAGACGACGCTGCTGCTGCAGTGGAAAGACTTCTAAAGAGAGCTACACGCGTTGGGGTCTATGTGTGGGTTAGGTGTTTCAAAGACAACTCAGTAGATGAGATGAGTGTTCAGTATTCCTAAAATCCCATTGATTCTCGAGTTAAACTAGGCTTGCAAATGATAGGTGATCGTAAAATATTCTAGCAATACGAAACAAGTGTTGAATATTTTTGCAGATTATAAAGGCGTAAATATTTGTATTTATTCTCAGTGAAGTCCTTTTTGATTGACGTCTTCAAAAAACGTGCAAATAAATACATGTGTTGGCAAACTCAGCTGATCACTGAGGATCACTATTGGTAGATATTTATTCAACTATAGGTATTTACATAATTACATGTAACGACTCCGAACTTTTATGCAACACTTCCAAAAAAATGTTCAGTGACAGTAATGCAAAAAGCCAGGGGCCGGTTGTCCAAAAATGTAATAAAATTTAACTACAGTTAAGTACGAACATCGTCCAACCCGAATCGCGTATTCAAGATTCAACCACTTTTCAACAACAAAATCGCAGTTAAAATATAGTTTAAGAGTTTTATGCAACCGGCTTCTGGTGCTCCCCAGGTCATTTATGGGCTGTTTACATGAGCCCTACAGGGAGGGCTAGCCCTCCCTGTAGGGCTGTTTT
>JAODVQ020459245.1:0-10467 GCA_025400075.2 Phenganax stokvisi
AAGACGACATTATGCACAACTGAATGCTTACGAAAAGATCAAAAACTTTACCTCTCATAATACCTGAAGAAGAATTCTCGATCACCAAGTCTTAGTTCTCTGACTAGATTGTAGTACTCTCCGCGCTCTTTGCGTCTTAAATAAATGTTACGAACCCAAAATCATTTCGCTTTTCGCTTCTTCATCAGCAGACGGCGACGATGACGACATTTCATAATGATAATTAACAAAAGAGCATGCACTATTTCATCTTCCTCCATATCACCAGACTCCATATTATTTGTTTTGGTGATCCAATCATCCAAAGGCGGGAAATGGCTAATTAGGTTAGGTTTGAGCATGCGCTTTGAAAGAGAGAAACATAGTACGCGTTCTCACTGCGATGCAAGCCACTTATGCTTATGCCAGCGCCTGTGCTTACGTTGAGTGAAAACCAGGCTTTACATGTAGAACCTCACAACGTTGTCGCATTTCACTGATAGGAGTGAGTGAAGTGCATGTCAAACACTTTTCATATTCCACAGAGGTGCTTATATCCACCATTAGTGGAATGCTCATTTGCAAGGCTGGACATATATTTGGCCTGTTCCAAAGCATCTGAGCTGTTCTGCATTTCAGCTGCCATGGCTAACTACATGCTGCATCTTTTGAGATGCCTCTTTAGAGAAGGAGCTGCAAGCCACCAGTACTTCTCAATGGTGGATAAGCTCTGAAAAAATACCAATTCTCTTAAAATATTGAATTATATACAACTTGTTATGAAAACTATATGATGAAGAATTTGTTTGCGAATGGATTTGTCGTAGTGTATGTCTAAATCCTGCAATATAAGAATACCTACTTATACAAAATTTCTTTCACAGCAGGAGCTGAAGCAGTTGAGGGAAAGCAACACGTTTCTCTCCTAAACCGTTGCGATGCAATTGCGCCTTCACTGCTGTAGATGGTTAGGTGTTGTCTTCCTTGCTAGCCAAGCAGAATATTGTCTTAGTAATGGTTTTTTCTGCACCAAAATACAAGCAAAAATTCGTATATGGGTATTGCCCTCCTTTGTCTTCAAGAGAATTATGATTATTACGCTGGCTAAATTGCACGTGGCATTGACAATGTTACAGTTTCATTAACCGATGAAAATGCTGAATTTTTCTGCGTAACACAAGATATAATGGTTAAAAATACCCCTTGCTGTTCTTCCATTTAATCTGTAAGGTTGACACCTCTGTAAAAAAATGAAAGGTACCTGTATATGCTTTATATTTCATTTATGCATACTTTTACATATCAAGTGACAGTGTGCCATGCGATAGATTAGCTTTGATTTTTTAGCATGTTTGCAAGGAATATAATAATGAAACTTTATAAACCACTCACTGACTGTCTTGTGAATAGTCTTCAATGTTCACGAATAGCCATATTACTATTTGTGATAGTGGTCGATGGTACTCTTCTTTCATTGGCTGTTGTCATTGTTCCCCCTACCACAGTACTCGTACCACTTGGAGACACTTGAGCACCACTTGAAGGCACTTGAGCACTACTTGAAGGCACTTCCGCATTCATAACTGTGTATTGAGCTGGCCGATCAACTGCCTTAATACACCTTGAACCGCATTCATGCTACCATTGCTGTTTGAATTACTCTAATAAGAATATCAATTTATTTGCATTCCGTTTGAACAACAACTTATCGGGCAAATAAATTAATTCAACAAAATTTACTCACCATACTTTTCTTTTATATATTATTTATAGTCTTGCAGTAAAAAAGATGTCTCGTTTCACAAAGTCTATAAAAAATAATTTTGATAACAAAATAGAAATCAGTTTATACTTGGTACATTTTCAAAGCTATGCATCAACATGCACTGAAATGGTGTATTTCTGGAAGCCCATAGAAAGGTTTAAAAAAAATTTGGGGCGACATGCCAATGTATGATGCATAGTATAGAGAAATGATATATTATGCATTTATGAACGACATTTCCATATCAAACGCTTATTAAGAAGCAATCATGCTAATACAGCGACTACATCAATGAATAAGAGTTGCACCAAGCTGCTGCTACATCTTATCCTTGAATTGAAATGTAAAATTAATCTAGGAAAAGAAAAGGATATACCGAATTCGTCGACCACGTTGTATTGCCTAAGGCTACGACAGTGCATTCAATCCAATCGCACAGCATTGGCACCTTCCGTCGCTCTGGAATACTTCATGTTGTGATAGCTAACGACAAGCTATTTTCACAACGAGCTATTTCACATCAAGCTATTTCACAACAAGCTATTTCACAACGAGCTATTTTACATCAAGCTATTTCACTACATGCTATTTGACAACAAGCTATTTCACAACAAGCTATTTCACAACAAGCTATTTCACAACAAACTATTTCACAACAAGCTATTTCATGAAATGCCGCCATTACAAGTTATGCTGTTTTACACTGACAAGCTCTTTATGACAATCAACCCATTTTATATTTCTGGATGTTCAATTTAACAGCACGGACGTAATGCGTTTCAAACTTTATTAATCCGCTTGATGTTTGGTCAAGCCATTTGGCATTGCGTTGATCAATTTTACTACGTGCTATAGTGCTATTTGAAATAATGCCGGTCTATTAAGGCTTTCTATATTTTATTGTCACGCAAGAGATGGAACACTTTCTGGTTTTTTTGTTAGTCTAATTGCATTTTAGTTGTCGCATAGCACATTTTGTTACTCTGTTCAACGACTCCAGTATTTTTGGTGGTATCAGCCGCCCATAGCTTTTGTTGGCTAGATTTTCGTTTTCAATCGTTTCGTACTCTAACTTTAAATTCTGTAGTTTGTAGCCAGCTACACTCTCTCCGCTTTGAGCTACCATGATATTTTTTGCGCTAGGCAACGTAATTTTATACGGAAAGTTGTGACCCATAAAATATGGGGCAAACAGTTCAAGGTCGCCTATGATTTTATCAAATTTGATTTTTTGCTTTGCTCCATGAATACAACTTATGAGAGCTTCTGATGCTTTTTGAGTCATTCCGCTTTTTGCTCCGTTGGTCGAACCGCTAGTAATTTTTCTCGTGTTTTTCTTGGCAATTCCATATTCGACCTATTTGTCTCAAACTCTCTTGGTAACCAAACATCTTTGTATACTTCTAATTCTGCCTTGCCTGTATTGTCATAAACGGTTTCACCTCCTATGCTAATGCTTAGTTTTTTGACTAAAAGTTTTTCAAGATTGTTTAAGAACCATGACTTGGTGTTTTCGTGTTTAAAATGAAACTTGTGCCTCAAACTATGAGGTACCAAACACGCATCCAGTTTTAGTCTTGGAATGTCGATGGGTCTGCCTTGTTCGGATTGAAAGTTATAATATGTTTCGTACAATTGCCTTTAATGTCGGATAACTTTGATTTTCTATAGCCTGGAGTTAGTTTGTGTTCCATTTATTATATATAAAAAAAAATCATCACAATATTTTAAAGTGTACAAAAAAGCATAGTATTAGTATTAGTTGTGTGAACTTTGGGTTTCTATTTATAAGACTTAGAAGCTTGATGAGTAAGTAGAGAAACTCATACGTAAGCCAAATTAGATTAGGTATAAAGATTATCGTTTCGTATATTCCTGAGTTATTACAGGTTTCGGCTTTTTTTGAAATAGTACTCCTAATACCCATATACTAACGTATTCACTGCATCAATTACATCATTTACCGTTTTTTTGTGGATGGCGATCGGAGCATTTGCCACGTATTTTATATTGTTATAGAAATTATAGAGAAACTCTTTCTCTTTGTACATCAAATTTTGTTTCATCAGATCAAATGCTCGTCTCGTCGTGTTTGCTGTTTTTTGGATGACGACGTTAATTTCACTTACAAAAAGATAAGCTAAGTTTGTGGCTATGCTGGCTCCTAATCCTGCTAAAGTGCCATAAACGTATGGACCAATTGTCCAACTTGCTATCGCTATCAAAGTGTTTGCAATTTATTTATATCTTTTAATTTTTAAAATACGTGTAGCAAACTGACACCAATATTAATACGATTTATTAGCTAAAAAATTGATGCTTTTGCTGATATTCTAAACCAGATCCAACGATTCTCAACACTGGCTTAACGATCGGTGATACTTTGTCTATGACGTGTCTTATGGTTTTCCCCATTTTGTTGACTTTTTGAGCAATTTTTTTAATCACGTGTCTCGAACTACTCACGAGCATGTAAATCGTTCCACCGATACTGATCAAAGCCGAGGTCACAGTTGCGCCTAACAAGATCAAGTCGTTTTTCACGTATCATTTAAATCGCTCAAACTTAGTGAGATCATTATTATCGATCAATTCTTGTAAAGTGTTTATTGTTTCTCAAAGTTCGACTCTTCCATTATTTTTTAGTCTGATGTTGATGCTTTTTTAACTCTATGATTCTATCAACCATTTCACAAAGTTCTCATATAGCTTCATCGTTTGCAATCTTTCGCTCACTTTCCCTATAGCCTTTTTCTATTTTTAACGATTTTAGTTTTTGTGCAGGCACGTTTCCTTTTGGATTCATGATTCCATTGACTTCTCTAAATTCTTGTTCATTCATAAACTTACTTTCGACGATATTGTTGAGTAGGTTTTCTTCTGTTTGTGTTAGTTTATTTTTCATTTCATTGACGATTTTGTTGATTATTTCATCTTCCGCTACAGCTGCTTCGACCATGTCTTTGCACGTGGACCCCCTGTTGATAGGAGTCAACTTGATCATTTCTTCGACTTGTGATCTGATCGTATTCTTGTACTCATCTCTAGTGTGCTCGGCCATCATGTTGAACTTGTGCAGAAACGGTTTTAGTGTTGGATCGTTCGAGTACACTGCGTCGTAACCTCTCCTTCTAATGATAGGTTTTTCTTTAACACTTGCTCCCATGATTCTCCAGCTTTGTTCATTGTAAAGCTAAACTCTTGGATTAATTTCTTAGAATTTTCTATACCCAAACCATTAGATTTTTTAAAAATACTTTTTTAATGCTATTTTCAAACTGGTTTTGTTCGGACTCGTTGCTAGGTTTTAAGATTTGACTGACACTCGTCTTTAAAAAAGGATTGAATGAAGGATCCCATTCAGGAAACTCTGCATTTAACAAAGAGATTTCAATCTGTTTATCTATATCATCGTTTTTGAGCTCACTATGTTCACGTTCTTTGTAGTCACGGTCATTGAACCTACTCATCTCGATGTCCTCTTGCTCATATTCTTTATCAAAATTTTCAATCTCGCGCTTCATTTATTTTATAGTGTTTGAATATCTCTCTCTTTTATCCAAGAATTGTGTTTATCACTGTATTCCTGACCATTTTACAAGCATAGTTTCTCTACTTTGTAAACGTCGTCTCATTTATCGATGAATGAAAGTTCTCGTTCATAAAACTTTTCAAGAATAGGCTCGTTGCTGATGACGTCTTTGATCTCAAACATGGTCAGGTTGCCTCGAAACACTTTTGAGATTTCGAATATTTCTTTGGTAGAGTTTCCCTCGTATCCTTTTTCAAAAGTTTTTGTATCGACTTACTCTAACTTGATTTCCTAACTTAGATTTAGGCAATGGATATTCACCCGTTCAACTTCCGTACAACATCAACCATACTTGATCTTCGTTGGTCTTGTTTACATTGACCAGTTTCATCATAATCGTTCTGTGTGGTTGTAGTTATTTACGAGCTCATTTAAAACATCTAACCAATGATAGGTTTCTTTGGAATAAAAGTATTTCCACATCAACGATTTTAATGTTCGATTAAATCTATCGGTGATGGCTGCTTTTCTCTCCAATCTCGTAGAAAAATGTTTACTTTAAGGCTTGTTAACAGGTCTTTTATTTCCACATTGTAAAATTCTTTTCCTTCATCAAATTGCACCAAGTCGAGGTGTTTTCCAAATCTTTGCTTAAAATCTTTTAGTAGCTCTTCTACAGCATTAGTCATGTTTTTTGCATCTTTTCTATACACTGAGATCAAATTGCATGCCGACTTAGGATCTCCATGGCTGTTAGAATGCAAGCGTAGTTTTTATTCTTTTGCTTAAGCACGTTCATGTCTATGACATCTAGCTGTATTTTTGATCGGCTAAGTTGTTATTAACATAAGTTTTACTAAACTTATGTTTCTTTACCACGCGTTTATATCTCGTATACATGTCTTGAGTTTCTAACCATGCTTTGATTTGCTTTCTCGTTACTTTTAAACGTTTGTCCAGTGCTTTTTGATGATGTTTTTCTGCTGACTGATAACCCGTTTTTTGATCGTAGTAAAAGTCTCGAAGTACTTCCTCTTTTGCAAAATCGTTTTTGTTCATTTACTAAAATAAATGAAGCTAATCGTGTTTATCGAAAACGATCATAAGGAAATTCACTTGAAGTGAAATATAAAACTTCCCACTGAATAGTTGAGGCAGTCGGATAGCTTCTTACACGCTCATGTACATTAAGAGATGAACATGTCAAAATATATTGTGCAAGAACATCAAATTTCAATATATCTTCAAATGAATGTATGTTACTAAATTATGGAACAATGTTTTTTTTTACAATTAAGGTGTGGAAATGTTTTAGATAATAAAAAAAATAACAACAGGAAGGAGAGAAGATAAAATGTACTGAAAAGTGGTCGTTGGAAACTCTATTCAGGTGAGTATTTACAGTTTATTTTTCAGCGTGAAAAAATTTGTGTAAAACAGGTAAGTTCTTTCTGATTGTTATTGTAAATAATGAAATGTATTTGAAACAGTTTATAAAACAGCTCATTATCTAAGTGTAATATTCTTCTTATTTAATGGGACTACATAACCAATGAAGAAATATCAAGCGTGTGATTATGCGATTTCAAGATGGCCGCCGACTACTACTATAAAAGCTTTGATGCAAAGCAAATGCCTTTAAAAACTAGAAATCTTGACGGCAAAACAGATGAATATAACTATATGCAATGCTCGGATCTTTCTAAAATACACTAAGTATATTTCAGAAGTGTGACAGGCGGTGAAACTTTGTGAAAATGCAATGCATTATGTACATAGCTATAATCAGTTTCAAAAGTCCTGGGACAGATGTCTCAAATGCTTAGTATTCTTACAACTCTCTCTCCCCCACGCCCCCTGATCAATGTTGGGCATTCGTTTTGGCTACATTGCATGTGCAATATATTATGCATATTCCAGAACATTACTGACTGGGCAAGTGGGGGTAGATTGGATAAAATAGCTATAACATCCAACATAGCATGATTTATCGTGCCACACTGTTGCTGTCCCATATACTTTTGAGACTGATTGTAGTGTTGGTATGAACAATTTTGATCAACTGAAAACCACTGAAACATTGAACATTCAATGAACTTCAAGTTTGAAGTACTAAATATGCCCAAGTATTGTAAGGAGAACCCTTACCTTTGCTTTTTAGGTCTTCAACGTTTAAAAGGAAGTGAACACATAGCACAATATCTTGTTTTTGCACGAGCACAAGATTTTTTTGTTAGTGTCATAACAACAACAATTCACAATATGGTGGACTTGCCTAATTTTTAATCTATACTATTTAAGCAGTCTAAAGTACACTTGATTCAAACTAGAACAATGGAAAAATGTTGCACTCAGTAAAACTAAAGTCAAGTGAGTTATTTTATTGCATTTTTTGCATCGTAGTTGCATTATCAAGGCACGAAAGCAGTGCAACAAAATACAATTTGAAATCGAAGATGGCCGGCATTTTGTAGAAAGTGAGATTAAAAGATTGTTTCATATTTTGAGGTGTTTATGTGGTAGATTCATCAAAGTATATTGAAAAAAATAGTTTTTGTTGAAGAATGAAACGAATTTCAACCCAACCAAAGTAGTTCCTTGTCCATAGGGTTTTGGAACTGTTCACAGCCAAGTTCACAGCCAAGTTATAAAAGCCAAGTTGTAAAAGAAATATCAAACAAGTTTTCGAATCTGTTTCTGTACTTTTCAACCATTTTATTTTCACACACTTTTTCGGGCAAAGGAACGATGTATCATTTTGCTCGACTGGAAGACAATGTCATTTTTGTGGATGATAGTGCTAACCTCATGTCTCGCTCAGCAGGTTTTATGTCCATCATGTACCGAATCGCTGCTTGACCCCCGGAAATGTGATACGAGTACAAAGCCTTGGGACTTATGCCATCTTGTCACTTGGTTACATAGGATGTTACATACTTCAGTAACAGTGCTCTAGCATCAGTCCTTTGAAAGTCCATTGAACACTTCAGTGTTGGCAATATGGTTGATATGTATGCTCTTAAATTAAGTGCAAATTCTTTACCAGGTTGCTTAAGACATAGTATGTGATTACCTTGGATCGTTTTAAAGTGTGTATCTTCATTCTGCAGATTCAAGGAACTGCATGGCTTGTCAGATGGCTGATACTTTAGTAGTAAGTTTAGGGCCGATTGCTCACCATGATAAAATTCTCACAAGTGAAGCGAGGCAAGAGCTGAGCGAGCGAGTGAGAATTTTATCATGGTGAGCAATCGGCCCTAAACTTGCTACTCAAAGACTAAATTAGACTTACTATTGCTCACCATGAGTAGATTCTCACTATCTCGCTTGGTTAATCAAGCGTGAAATGACGTCATCAGAATCAAATGTAAAAAGTGCTGATGTTAGCAAAAAAAATTTTGCTCAAAATCAGGTTTTCAGTACACCAAACATTTATAGTTATTCTCTTCATATTTCTTCAACGTATTTAAACTCAATGCAGAGTCCAATATATTTTACATGTAAATTGTTTATTATGAGATCAGGTTGACCTTTTTGATACCCTTTAGCCCTAGCATCTAAACGTTTTCTACTTGTATTTTGATGTTCTCCTAATCCTGGTGTCGTAATTACAATGTCTTTATAGAATTTTCTAATAAAATCTATAACCTTATATTGTAAAGATTTTTCATCCTCAATCATAAATACATTTTTATTTTTTGTGTTGAACCTTTTATATAGTCCATATTTTCTTATACTTGGTAGCACTTCTGAAAACACCCAGTCTTGAAATTGTTCTGCAAATGGTAACTTACTTCTAAAAATAAGGGAATAAACTCCTGGTTCTGTAATCCAAATTGTATTAGAGGGGTAACGATGCGTTACCCCCTTGTTTCACCTGGATTAACTTTAATGGAAGTGATTTAATCTATTTTATTTTTCATGTAAAATAAAATAGATGAATTACTATTTTCATAGGAGACGGATGAGAATAATTGATAACATTGATGAAATTGAATTTAAGTTGAGATGTCACCATGTGGAACAAAAAACTGATTTTAAAGGTCAGTTTATGCTTAAGCGAGTGGAGTCTAATACTTTATTAGAATTAATCAATTGTGGATTAGTTTATTTGTTGTATAGAGCCTTAGAACAGGGGTATAAGTTTAAGTTTAAGTTTAGATCAAAGTTAAGAAAAATAAAAGATGTGGAGAGGGACTTTATGGCATAACACTTTAGTTGATGAGTTGAAGGATTCTGGATTTCTTGATAGTAAAGATAAAGTTGTTCAAGAGTATAAGTTAAAAGATAAGAGTTTATATGTAAACATGAGTTGATGTTATGATTGTAGTCTTACAAATATATTTATGGAGTATGAGAATGATGTGTGTTGTTTAGATTGCTATAAAATATATTACAAGATAAGACAAATTAATTCATTTTTAAATGAAAAGTGAAGGCTAACAAAACAAGAGTTAAGGTTAATGTGCGATATGAGAAAATTGGTAAAACAGTACAAGAAAAACGATCTTTTAGAAGAATATGATTATGGACCAATGGTTGGTCAAAATAAGAATCTTTTTGTGCTTGCTAAGATTGGAAATAGATACAATTATGTGTTGAGTTTGATAATAATTGAACATTCGTTTAAGTACTATATAAGAAATATGGATGATATGGACAATGAGGTGATGAAGGATTTAAAACTTGAGCATGATTCTAATATGAAAAAAATGTACAATGTGTAGTGACTTGGAGGGTATAAAAAAGAAGAGGATGGAGTTTAATATACAAAACATAGAAGATGAGATTTATTGTATGTTAATAGGAGGGTTTGAGTATTATGACATGAGATTTATATTTAATCTTTGTAATTGTGGATCTTTTGAGTTGATACAACATAAAGGTAGGTGGGTTTGTCCATATTGTTTTATTGTTTCTGATAGACCTTGTATTGGATACTCCTATGGTGAGGAACAAAGAGTTACTTGTAAAAGAAAAAAGATTATGTTTCCAAAACTAGTGAAGAGAAAAAAAAGCAAGTTTATCATAAAAAATTAGATAATTTAAATAAGCGATTGTTAGCTTTGAAGAACCAATTTGATAAAAGAAAAACCGAAGAGGAGGAAAGAAAACAAAAAGAAGAGAAAAAACAATCAGAGAAGAAAAGAGCAGAAGAAGGAAAAATACTTTT
Organism: Phenganax stokvisi; assembly: GCA_025400075.2. Classification (NCBI taxonomy): domain Eukaryota; kingdom Metazoa; phylum Cnidaria; class Anthozoa; order Malacalcyonacea; family Clavulariidae; genus Phenganax; species Phenganax stokvisi. The sequence goes on from JAODVQ020459245.1 coordinate 10,450, forward strand.
AGAAATAAAAAGACGAGG
>JAODVQ020459458.1:0-10464 GCA_025400075.2 Phenganax stokvisi
TCTGAGTCACAGAACGATAGAGGTGATGATTATGGTGATGCTGATTTCACACGGGAAGACGCGGGCTGTTTACCACGATTGGTTTGTGACGCTTGACAGTGAGGACAAAAAATGATGGTTATGATGATGCAAGACAACTACACCTCTCGTTTCGGTTCTACAAAGACTTCTGCTGCTGCTGAGGTAGCTCAACTCTTGGGTTTGAATGAGAAAATCATACGGTTGTGGAGGAGAGACTTTTAGCCAACAAAGGAGCTTTCTCTGGCTACCTGAGGGGTTCGTACACTCGATATGGTCTGGGTAATGGATGAAGAATATTGAGATAAAGCTCTGTACTGGTGCCGGGAGAAATCCTTCGTCAAAAGGTCGCCTAACCTGACAGCTGCTCATTTTCGAATCTGGCTCAATGATCATGGTTGCGCAATATCACACCCAAGTTAGACAACAGATATCTGTCAGCATAGCAACACGGTGGCTTCATGTTTTGGGTTTTCAGCCCAGTCAAATAAGGTTGTATATATTGAGATGGCCACAAGCGAGTTTATGTTGTACAGTATCACAAGCTATATCTTCATAAGCTGGAAATTTTGGACGCCAGTCATGCTCCTCCGCCAACCTGCAATGATGATCCCATTAGAGTGCGCCGTGAGGAAGATGAGTCAAAGAAGAAGTTGATCCTTATCTATCATGATGAGAGCACATTCAACTCAAATGATGGACAGGTATGGCTGTGAGTTGAAGAAGGGAAGCAACCAATACACCCAAAGGGACGAGGTAGAAGCATTACAGTAAGTGACTTCATTGATGAGCAGAGTGGCTATTTGGCACTGTCAGACCAGGAGTACGAGGAGGCTCATCCTCACCATACTGATCTTTGGAAAAGTGCACATCTTCTCTTGAAGTATGGGAGCAGTATAGAAGGGTATTGTAATAGTGAAAAATTCCTCGCACAAGTCAAACAAGCACTATCAACTGCTGAGATAAAATACCCTTTTGTCATCATACAATATATTATTTCCCTGTTCGACCAGAGCATTGGACACACAGCATTTGCCGAAGATGCATCGAATGTAAACAGAATAAACATAAACCCGGGGAAAGCCAACCGAGAGTGCATTATATGATCTGGAATGGCAGAGTTCAAAAGATAGCTGATTTAAAAGGAACTCCCAAAGGAATGCGCCAAGTTTTGGTCGAGAGAGGTGTTAATGTATGGGGGATGGAGGCGGTTGGCATGAGGAAAACCCTAAAATAAATGCATGATTTTAAGTACGAGAAGACCAAAGTAAAAACGACGATAACTACTAATGGTCACAGGTGCATCTTTATCCCTAAGTACCATTGTGAACTCAATCCTATAGAGCGTGTGTGGGGCCATGCCAAACAATACACAAGAAGTCACTATGACTACACTTTCGTAGGGTTGGAATGGAGAATCCTGCCTGCCCTAGACAACATTTCTGTGGATCTCATCAGAAAATACTTCAGAAAAGTACAAGAATATGCTAGAGGGTACAGGGAGGGGTTTGCACCCGGTCAAACACTTAAGAAGGCCATGATACAATACATATAAATAACATTGACGTGTTTCAGAGCGGGAATAATGAATTAAATCAGCCATTCATCCTATCTCAAATCTGTTTCAGTCATTTAATACTAGGTGAACTTTATACTTTCTTTCATAAGGTGTTGTTATGAAGCTTTACATTACTTCACTCCAATTTGGATATTTATACTAACGTGCAATGTAGAGGTCAGTGTGGAATGCCCGGCACATAATTTTCACCCAAACAATATTAACTGTGAAAGGCCTATATAAGTTTACATCAATGCTTAATTTGTTATGTTAAAGTTTGGCTATTAGCCACTTAAATTTTAGATAATGCATTGTAAGTATTTCTCCTTGCAATTTTTTTGCTGACTTTATTGATGTTCCACTTCACGTAAAACTTGTTTTTGATGAACAATGGGCAACTTGTACATTGAAAACTCATGTGTTAAAGCGCCACACAATGGGTCAAAAGTGCATTGATGTGAGTAGGCGTCCTACTGATGACTACGGAGGTAAAGTGCATGAGGTAAGTCATGGTTATCGGAGACAATGTATTTTGGACATGTTTACAAGTTAGAAATTAACCTTCCGTGACATATCACAAGATACTTTCTCCTCTATCTCTCAATGGAAATGGAGGGATTGGTTTGGACAGCAGTGTCACTATCCCAGGGTCACAACTCAGTGGATATCATGTGTAGGAGTGGACAAGGAAAAGGCTAGTGTGGCAAGGTTCATAGAGGCTGGAAGAAGAAGAATTGTTTATTCAGCCATCACTTTAAGTCATAATTTATAATATTCAGAAAATATGCAGAAGGTCCGGTGCTATATCTGTAACGGTCATTATGTCTCTAGCTGTTCTAATCATTCTTTTATTGTGGAATGGGGAGAGCCCAACACAAACAGGACCAAGCAATCCAAGGGGGAACGGCCAATGGCGGATACTGCCCCAATATTAAAGTAGACAAAGAAGCTAGCTAGACAGTAGTGTATGAATAATTCTCACTTCTGAAAAATTCCTCAGTGGAACAATGGATATCAAATGACCCATGGTGACACCATCTCCCATTGACTCACAGTAGTGAAAATCACAATAGCTGGAAAAGAGATGATTGTTGTGGCAGCAGTCTAACCACCCTCACTCCCTGTATCCATACTACTAATAATGGGATGTCCAGGTCCTTATGACATACGTTACTGGCACCCATTCTCTGACCATGACAATGAAGGCTGACATATTCGTCAACACCCACTACCAGGCTCAGAAACAGTCTGGAGAGCCTGAACCAAAGAACTCATTTGGATCTCCCGAATTTTGACGATTCTCTACTTTACTAATAGCCCAATCTAGGCCCGGATTATCCCGCTCCAAAAAATGAGGAAACAAACTAAGGTTCTGCCATTGAGCTCTGTAAGCTGCAGATACATAGCTGACCCAACTTTACATAACGCCTGAACAATTGTATGAGGACCCTCCGCACGGGCTAGAGAACTACTTTTATCAAGACCGACTACATTATTGCCGATATACACCTCCTAGGGAAGATGAGGACAGTGTCATTAAGCAGCTTGTCCTACCACAGTAGTGCCGCTCTGCTGTCATGCACCTCACCGCACAGTAATCCACTGTCTGATCACCTCTGTAAGAAGAAAACTCGAGCCCATATCTTGCAACATTTCTACTAGTGGCCAGGCATATTCTGTGATGTAGAAGACCACTGTTGAACTTGTCCTAATTGCCAGATGTTAGCACACCGAAATCCAGCCAAGTCTCAACTCTTCCCTCTGGTAAATCACTGTAGTACCGTCAGTTTTAAGAGAGTTACATATCGGTGATATGTATGTGAAGGGGCACAAACCTCACGAAAGAATTTTACACAGGCAGTTGATAGACTAGTGGGCTTCATTCCAGTGTCAGAAGATAGGCCTGCTAAAGTATGTTACTTTCAGGTTCTAATACACCAATAAGATTATTTAGTGTGGTTGCAGTGCATTAACTCTTATCAATGTGATATATCATATGGAAGCATCTAGTGATGGTGTTCTCTCTTACACAAAATAAGTTGCGGTACTTGGATTGATCCATGCTGAATTCAGAAATGCAATATATGAGGGATATGGAACACGTGTAAGTTGATGTTGGCATTTTTTACTGATCTTCAGAGCAGCAAATAGAACAAAGTATGCATCGGAAGCAGCAACTCTTTTGATTATACACGTTTTACCCCAATTCCTTTCACATCAACTCATGTCGTCTCGCTTTGTAAATGTGAGAAGTGAAGTAAGGTCACAACATGCCATGTGACCTACATATGGAGCATATAAATCGAACAGCTAAGGAAGTTATGAGTCTTTTTGATATTTCTCCATGTAGTAGTATGTAATATCATCACCTCTAATGAAGGGGGCACTAATAATGATTTAGTCTACTCAATATGTGGTTCTTCGTGTTTGTATAAAGTTTAGTATGATGTGTTGATTACATACTAGTTTAGGTTTTAGTAAACAATTATCGATTGAAGCACTAACAATCACAAGAAGGCTATTAAATGTTGTTCATGTCGTCTCGCTTTGTAAATGTGAGTAGTGAAGCAGGTCACAATATGCCATGTGACCTACATATGGAGCATATAAATCGAACAGCTAAGGAAGTTACGAGTCTTTTTGATATTTCTCCATGTAGTAGTATGTAATATCATCACCTCTAATGAAGGGGGCACTAATAATGATTTAGTCTACTCAATATGTGGTTCTTCGTGTTTGTATAAAGTTTAGTATGATGTGTTGATTACATACTAGTTTAGGTTTTAGTAAACAATTATCGATTGAAGCACTAACAATCACAAGAAGGCTATTAAATGTTGTTCATGTCGTCTCGCTTTGTAAATGTGAGTAGTGAAGCAGGTCACAATATGCCATGTGACCTACATATGGAGCATATAAATCGAACAGCCAAGGAAGTTCTAAGTCCGCAGTCTACTTCAACTTCTGATAAGTTCAATGCAGTTCCTAATGTACCTGAGTCACAGAGTGTTCATGTCAATTATTCTCAGGCTTGATAATTCTATCAGAGAGCCAAAGCTCAGAGCCATGTATAGTGGCCTAATACTTACTAACAAATCAAAGGCACTTCCTGGTAATGCCAATAATGCAATGCGCATGTTGTATAATCCCAGGATGGCAGCACTGGCTTGGTGCTAAATAACTAGCCAGACCATGTGGATCATGCTACTCCTAGGTGAGAAGACCACGTGTGATATATACACCTCAGTTTTGCCACCTGAAGGTAAGACGCGTGTCATCAGTGAGTTTTGACCGTATTTTGTGCTTCATAAATGGGAAATGTCAGCACTGGATATTTTAAAAGAGTGTCAAACAAAACTGAGCGAAATCAAGTTGAATATTCGTGAGATTAGCCAGGTACGTACAGCAATTGGCTATACGAGGTGTACGTCTAAGCAATGTGTGTTAAATAAAGAATGCACAAGAATGAGTGTTTATCAGCATGATGAGGTTAGTGCAGTTGATTGTGCTCTCACCCTTATCTCATGGAGATTACACATCCTGAAACATATCAAGAATGCTACAAGCTAATTATTGATGGTGGGGATGAGACACAGTTGAAATGGAGCAACTTCCAGGATTTATAAAGCATACATTAAGTTACAGGGATTGGAAGAGAATTATAAGGAACAGATACAGAACAATACATCACAAGAAGAAGTAATCATGGAACTACTAACCAGGCCAGGCATAGGCCTTGGAAAAATCTACACTGCCAATCATTCACAACCATGGACCAACCTGGAATTCATCTTGGAAAAACCGGCCTTGTCAGGCATCCACCACCAGTACCTCGGACAAACCGGCCTGGTTGGGCATTCACCACCAGTAGCCTCAGACAAACAACCTGGTCGGGCATTCACGACCTTTAGCCTCGGACAAACCGGTCTGGTTGGACATTCACTACCAGAAGCCTGGGACAAACCGGCCTGGTCTGGCATTCACCACCAGTAGCCTCAGACAAACAACTTGGTCGGGCATTCACTACCAGTAGCCTCGTACAAACAAGCCTGGTTGGGCATTCATCACAAGTAGCCTCAGACAAACCGGTCTAGTTGGCATTCATGACCTTTAGCCTTGGACAATCAAGCCTGGTCAGGTGAATTTACCACCAGTAGCCTCGAACAAACTGACATGGACAGAGGCATTCACCACCAATTTTATTCAAAATGTTACATCATATGTAACATACGCGTGTATGCCACCATAATATTCCTATTGGATCAGAATTCACCTCTCAACTGTTGGCTGGTGTTTCTGCTATTCACGTTGGATCAGAATTAACCTCTCAACAGTTGGCTGGTGTTTCTGCTATTCACGCTGGATCAGAATTCACCTCTCAACAGTTGGCTGGTGTTTCTGCTATTCACGCTGGATCAGAATTCACCTCTCAACAGTCGACAGGTGTATCTGTGCGGCCATATTGTTATATGAACTACCTGCACTACCAAGCAGTCCAATTCTGCCATAAGTTATTGTGTAGAGTTTTTATAATGACTGGGATAAGCAGTGTGTTGGCACGTTGAGCCACAATGGGATATAGGGATGGCTTTGTTATACACCTGGATGCCCTCATTGAGGCAGTAAAGACAGGTTTTGTAGCTACTGTTAAGAGAGATATTGGTGTAGAAGAAATGTTTTCTAGACACCATAGGCACTACTGATACCACTAATATAACAGACACTAGACACACACAAGCGATGATCCGGGAATAATATGGTTCATTAACATAAACATTCACAAAGCACTAAGCATTGGTCAAACAGTTTATATCAAATTCACTAAACTGCTAGAACCCTTCACAGCAGAATGATACTGAAGCATTATAGCAAAATTACAAAGTGGCAAACTACTACTTTCAAGCAGCTATTGTGATAAGGATATTAATACCCACAAGAGTAATAGAAGATATGGCGTTGAGTTGGCTTATGCATTACTAACTGTAGCCTTCTTTCGTCACAATGAGAATATCAGAGCAAAGAGAGGGAATAGAACTGCCAATTATTGCTTATTCATGCAATGGTTAAGCCTCAAGTGAAAAATTTGGTTTGCTATCCGACACTGTAGCTCCTTCAAACATACATAGTCCATTACAAAAGGTTAGTATGGCATATGTTTCACACAACGAAATCCAGGAAGTTTTGCAGAATATTGATATTACATCATCATTGCTGGAGCCATTACACCACAATGGTGCCGAAATGACAAATGAAGATGTATTATTTAAACACCATTCTTACGTAAGCCATATCAACATATTTTGTGAGCAGATGTAGAGCATCACTCAGTAATACAGCAGATTCTGTTGCATCCAATTCATTTTCTAGTCATCCCTGTGCATAATGCAAAGTGTTAGTTCAATAGTCGACTAGTAATTTGATGATACACAATTAGAACCACTCCTCAAATTGTGGAAACTAACAAGAGTTCCGACGATAGGAGATGGAGACTGCTTAATTTATTCTCTTGCATATTGCCTTATTCACAGAATGCAGCAAGGAGATATTGTTGTTAGGCAACAGCTTATTTAAGAAGGCTCAGTCTCATATCAACGGTGTATGGCCAGTTTTCCTACTCAAACAGCTAAATTTAGTAGCAATGATGTAATAACTACCACATCCGGGGTGTGGTCTCATTATGTAGGGCTATAAACACCCAACAATTCCTTGCAATCTCGGCCTTTTTCTTGGCTCAAATGCCATTAAACAACTATACATTGTTGTGTAAACCTATCTCGCAATGGATATGTGAACAGAAAACAAGACAACCAAGCTCCTAAGCAAACTCCTGGAGCAATTCGACTCCCTTGAAAATGAAGTCTAGCTACTGAAAGAGGAAAATGCTCGCCAGATTATGAACAGAGCAAGCTCCAGGCCAGAGGCTTCGGAGAGCGCTGAACAGAGTCTGTCCCTGGAGAGGAACAACAAGAGGAGCTCTGCCAGAGGAAAGAGTTGCCGCTAAGAGAGACATCGCTCGTGATCTCCCTCTGCCGAGGACGAAAGGTTGTCATCATCCTAGTCACATTCTTGCTCACCCAGACGATGATGGAAAAAGCAACGCGGCAAGATAAGGACGAGAAATCCAGATCTCGCTTGCCCAACCGCTCAAAGCAGAGCAGCAAAGGCAAATCGCCTGCTCAAACTAGTAGATCATTGGGTGGATAGGAATGTCGGACCCAGAGGAGAAGTAATGGACTACTCCGAGGTCTGCTTCAGCGACTCAGAGGCTGAGGATCACTCAATCAAAACTGGTGGTAGTGGCAGAGAGAACACACAAATTCCTTCAAAACAAGTGCACTCAGAGAGTGCCAAACTGGGAGAGAAGGGAAGTCAGAGGACGTTTTCTCCTCCCAAAGGTGCCGGCCAGTAGACCAGCACAGTTGGATGCTTTCATGAGGCCAGAGGTTTCCTCTACAGCTAAGGCATCAGATAAACAACTCGCCACGGTGCAGACACTGCTCCTGAATTTACAGGCACCCCTGACAGTAGTCCTAGAGAACCATTATAACAATGAGATGCTGGACCCAGAGGAGATGGTCCACACAGTCAAGACTGGCATTTCCCTTATCAGGAATGCCAATGCCCACCTACTTCACATCCGGAGAGAAAGGATAGTAAGTGACATGAACAAATCTCTCCTCCAAGTTGTCGGAGACGACAATAACTTCAAGGAGTTTTCCCCCATGCTCTTTGGCACTGTGTTTGCCAAAAAAGAGCAAGGAGCAGGTTAAGGCTGTGAGATCGGAAACAAAACCACCATTTTTTGCGGGTTTCAATTGATTTGGAAGAGGTGGAGCCCAAACCTTCTGTCAGAGAGAAAGGCCATACCTGGTGGGGAGAGGAGGCCAGGTTCAAGGACAGAAGAAAATTAAATGTATTCTAAAAAAATATTTGCAAAAATTTTGATGTTAAGGCTTGTGCAATTGGGCATAGTTCCTGTTGCACAGCTAGACAACTTGTCGGTGGTGAGGAGATTAAAGCACCACATAATCACCTAGAAAGTGATAACCAACTACCAGTGGGTCAACATCGCTCAATCAGAATGATCGGAGGCTACAAGGTAAAAATTTCGTTGACAATGGAGTGCAAGGAGGAGCTAATGAGGTGGGACACTCACATGATAAATTTGAATGGAAAGCCCCTCCTCAAGAAGGAAGTGGACATGTGGACATGTGGACATGGACGGTGCCTCACTAACAGGTTGGGAAGCAACCAGTCAGAAATCAAGGACCAGAGGTCGTTGGTCGGAGACAGAGTGCTGGATGCATAAAAACTGTCTGGAGCTATTGGCTGCTACTCTAGTAGTCAAGACATTCCTGAAGAACAAGACCAGGATGTCAGTACTCTTGAGGTTGGACAACATCACAGCAGTGGCATATATAAACAACCTGGGAAGGACAGTCTCCAAAGAGATTATAGTGCCATTAGCCATTACTTCAGGCCATGTTGACTATCTGCATCCTGTCATGGACCCTACTCAACGTTGGTAGGATTTACATCAGAAAATGCTTAATCCAAAGTGTTGTCAATATAGGAAGTAACCTACTGTGAAACATGAAAGATATGACTGAAAAATATTACACATTCTTACCTCTTACAGCTGTTAGCTTCTCCATGAATTTTCACATATATGCGCGCATTGCGCGTATACATGTATAATACAGATGGCGACACGCAAGAGTAATGGTGCGTGCTACTAAATGTCAGCGATTTACGTGTGATAGCGCGTGCGAGATATTTACATGCAATTACGCATATTCGCAAGTATAGATAGTCACGTAGAACACTGTTATCGCGTGGCCAATTCCGGTGCGTGTGTGCGCGTGTACTCGCGGATAATCCCGTTTGGTGAATTTATTTGTGGGAGGATGCAAAGGGGTGGGTTATGTTGCTGGTAACAACAGGAGTGAAATATGACCATACAGAATATTGAGGAGCTAATCAAAAGGCCGCGGTTGCAAGGAATTGTTGGGTGTTTATAGCCCTACGTAATGAGACCACATCCCCAGATGAGGTAGTTATTACATCATTGCTACTAAATTTAGCTGTTTGAGTAGGAAAACTGGCTATACACCGTTGATATGAGACCGAGCCTTCTGAAATACAATTAGTTGTTGCCTAACAATAATATCTCCTTGCTGCATTCTGTGAATAAGGCAATATGCAAGAGAATGAATTAAGAAGTCTCCATCTCCTATTATCGGAGAGCAGGAGGCTTACACAAGTGGAGACTACTCAGAGTTGAAGGCTACCACCAGTAAAGACATCCCAGAATTGGAGGTGACAACTGCAACCCAACTTGGTAAGCTCATGTGACTGTATTATATAGGAATACTTGATTTTGTACTCCGTTTTTTTCATGTAGTAGAACGGCAGAAAATAAGGAAAAGAAGAGATATGGTTAAGGATAACCTGAGTGAATTTTTTTATTGACCACCAAGAACCAGAGAACCAGTAGAATGTTTGGAATCATGGAAACCCGAGGAAGCAGTGGAACCATTAGAACTTTAGGAACCAGTGGAATCTCAGGAATCATGGAAATCTGTGGAACCAGTGTAACAAGTCACTGCTCACTGCCATGCACAAGGAACACCGTCTTGATTTTGCGAGAGAACACATCTCCTAGAGTGGTGAAATGTCGTCAAAAGTGCTATGGAGTGACGAACCAAGGTTTTGCCTTTACCAAAATGCTGGCAGGGTGCATGTCCGTCGTCGAATTGGAGAGGATTACCTCAATGCATGTGTGGCACCTACAGTAAAACACAGGGGTGGTGGAATTATGGTGTAGGGGTGTATGATGACTAAGTGTGTTGGGCACCTTGCACTAGTGTGTGGAAATTGATTTGCAG
>JAODVQ020459565.1:0-10463 GCA_025400075.2 Phenganax stokvisi
AGACAGACAGACAGACAGACAGACAGACAGACAGACAGACAGACACACACACAGAACGACTACCGTAACCCTCGCGCATGCACGCCGAGGGTTAAAAATGAGCGCTAATATGTATAGGCACTCGTGCGTAGCTAGTTTTCACGAGCAAACCTTGCGTTACCAGCAGCATGCAGTGCAGAGCCAGTTCCAAGTGGGACTTCGAGTGTGGTGTGCGAAGGAGGGGCGGGGCGCCGCTTGGGTGCTTATTTTAAGCTCGCACGAACTATGCGAATGATGCGCAGTGTGGTAGTTCCCAGTGTTCGCATAATACTTATCGTAATTTGCCACAAATGACGACTACTGCCGGGCGTTTTAGTTGCCTAAAAAGAATATTAGTCACATTTGGGGACGTGACGGCCACTTATTTCAGACCCTGTTCATAGACATAGCAATAGAGGCAGACATAGTAAGGCCTCTGCGGGCTCTATCAAATGTATGGGACCATGAATTCAGAATATGTTAATGATAAGACAAAAAAATGATGGGTCATTCATAGCAACTTACCATTGCCAAGTCGAGAACGTCTGTCCAATTTCATAAGATTTTAGCCAAAGAGAAGTTTTAAGTTTATGGTCATTCTTGAACTTCTATTGTACTTGAATTCGCAAGTCTGGGCTGTTTGATGAGCTAGTAGATTCATGAATACACGGCATTTTCCTGTTGTAAGACAGCATAGAAACGATCTGCACACACGTTTTCTGGCCATGCTTCTAAATCTAAACCACGCATACTCGTTTATTTGTAACTTTTCTATCCTCGAATCTCCTTGTTGAAGACTCTGCATTTTCGCGTAGCTGATTGCATGGGGTACTTGTATTCGCGGGGTACTATCTATTCGGGAGAAAATATGCGTAATAGATTGTACATTGACACACCCTAAAACAGCGTCTGTGCGCAGTTTGTGCTTACTAAACAATGCTCGATATTCATGACAGCAGGTCATAGAAACAACACAGGACAGTCCTACGAAGGCAAAAGATAGGTTTCTTGCTCCAATACCTACCCTAGAGTGTGACTATATTGACAGCTTATACTGCAGATCCCGAAATTTCTCCATGACAGTAATTCGCCGTTTTTGCGTGGCATGCCCGTGAGCAGCTCCAGTCGTTTTTAGCTTCAATTGTGCCGACTTGCTATTTTTGCGACAGTCTAAGATGGGTAATTCTATTCATGTGGGTACTTCTATTCGCATGGTTACTACTATTCAGAAAGTTAGTAGTTACTGGCGCTATGGGTACTTATATTCATAGGGTACTTATAATCGATGGATACTTATATTCCCGACTTTACGGTATTCTGTTCATAGATAGGAATGAGGGATCAATCGATGAATTTGAGTAAATATATAGTCAGAGTCCGGTGGTTAATGTAAACACTGTCATTCATTGAGACGTTGACAGAGGTTCCAGAGTGAAACCACCATTGTAGGCTGAGCTATGTTCATTAAATACAGACAAACAGACACTTAGCAACAGTCAAATAAGTTTCACTTTACAGTCACACTGAGAGTTAATTGTACTTATTGACAATCATGACAATATTACATTCATTAAAATGACCTCTTATTCTTAATAATTGCAGGAGTGGTTATCTGGATGTAGTAAAGTACCTGGTGACTTTTACTAAGCCCAATATGAAGAACAAGGAAGGAGAGACTCCTCATCACATTGCCAGTCGGTGAGTTAACTGTGTTAGTGGCATTTATTATTGAATAACATATAGGAGGGTTGTGGTGGAGTAACATCGTGATATTTTCATAGGCACCATTGCAGTATTCCTTACATATTCATTTGATCCTTTCATATTTGCACCTTGTGGTGTATTATCAACATTAAAACAGGTATCTATGGTAAAACAAAAGTACGCTGACGTGGTAGCAGCATCATGGCATAGTCTGAAAAGTATTACCTTACAATAGATGGTAGCACATCAAGTTTTTTCTTCACAATTGTTACTCCTCTGGGTCACGATAAAGAGACTCTAGAATCTTGGAGCACGCGTTGAAGGAAAAGATACAAGTGTCTTTTATCAGGGTCAAAGGTCTATGACGCAACAGTTAACGATGAATTGTAATTGCCACAACAGAAAAACAGAGTGATGAAAGGCGGTGACAAAAATAAATAAAAGTCTCACGGGTGTTTCATGGGACCACAGAGTTTCGCGCTATTAGAGCCAAAGAAGTTATATTTGGTTTAGACCGCAATACGTCACCAACCTGGAAGTTCTCGTCTTTCCTAATGAATTTAAAATAGACTTTCTACTACCGCAAAGAGAAGAAAACAGCTCACGGAAAGTTTCCACCCACATTTTTGAACTGAGCAGCTGGCCTAAAACTACTGTCAAAACAAAGCCTGTGATGTGTGCTCTATACAATTGCTTGTTTCACTCTTTTAGTAACTTATCCCAAGTTTCTAAACCTCTAACATGAGTTCCTAGAAGGTTGTTCTAAAGCTCTATGTGGTTGGATTTGGTGTACATTTTTTCCCTATGAGTTGTAATATGTCAAGTATCGTACACATAACAAATGAGTTTGCGATGATAGGCAATATTTTATGAGACATTTATATGATGAAACTCTTTAGAACAGTTAGTATAACCCTGCCACAGCTCTTGGAATGCATAACAAAACATCACTGTCTCTAAAGGAACACTTCTGGTGGCGATACATAGCAATGTTTGCTCCGTCCTGTGCTGGGATACATTCTTCCATTTCATTCTCTCCTGATAAGAGAGAAGTATGAAGAGCAGTACTCAAAGAATGTATGATGCCATTTGAGTAGTTTTCCACGAACCCTAGAGTGTCAGATAGAGAAAACAGTGCACTTCCAACATAATTTGATGTAGCTAACTATGTCTAGTCTATGAAAGGTTTATAGGTTAGAAGTGCTTATAGCTCGGCGTAAAGGACTGTGGAAGCATCGAGAAACCCAATAATCAGCAGACCTAAGTCATAGGAGTCGTAACTTATTGGGCGTAGCTACCAACGTACAGACAAAGCATAGCCTACACAGATGTGTATTGTACCATATAATTCATATACAGATCCAACAAAAGTTCCAACCTTTAAGTCTCGTTGAAAGAAAAAGTTGCAGAGGTTCCTTTTGCCTCTAATGACAACACTACCTGTCTCCTATGCGGTAAGCTTTGTGCCGTCGATGGGCAAAGTTATGCAACTTTTTAGTCAGTGGAGACACTCAGAGACCATCCAGAAGACAATAGAGAAATAGGCTGATCATCTGACGAGCTATACGGCTTGGACAAAGAAGAAAATCCAGCAAAAGACCCCTCCCTCCAGTTTAAGCAATCACACAGCTGTAAAACACACTTTTCCTAAGAAATGTGCACTTGCCACCTGGTCATGAATTTTTTTTAGTAGTCATGTCATCTAATGGAATGTTTGGTCTATAATTTAAACCATTCATCAGGGGAGCTCCTGTACTGGATCATGGCAAAGGAAGCAGGTTTCGGTCCCTTTAATCTCCCGACCTGCCACCTTGCTACCAGTAAGGCGGGACCACTCCCATTGTGGAGTCTGGTAGGCCTAATGGTCACTAAGTTGTACAGTCAGTAAGTCGAGTTAGTCTAAAGCCTAGCTACCACACAAAAAAATTAAATGTAATCACATAACTGACTATTGATCCAGGCATATACTTAGCTAGCTGCCGTAGTATTACATTGCATGACCTACTCTATACTCTTTCTCTAGCTTCTTCTGTCTCCTCTCCTTTCTTTCTCTATGCTATGAGATAGCTAGCAGGCTTTACTTTTTTGAGAAGTGTGGCTGTTCAGTGTGAGGCTCTGTTATGTACCTAGTGCATTGCTTGCGGTATTGTACTATTGCATCATGGGAAGCTGGAACTATCTTATGGTGTTTAGATGTAAACTAGTGTGTGACTGTCTATGTGTCAAGAGCAAAACAAGTCTGTGAGAGTGCATGTGTTAATTGTAAATCAGATTCTGTGTGTGTGTCTGTTTGCGGGCGTACTTGGTTCTCCTTGAAGCATTTTGTATGCATTTTAAGCTATATGCCTAACGTGCAATGATCTTTTTTTCAAGATTTTGGCCAAATATACTTCGTTGCAACGATATAGCTATTTACATGTTTACTCAGGTCGCGAGCAGCGGCCATTTTATATGCTCTTATGTAGGCGTATGCGGGATTGCGTATGGAACTTACCTTTTTGCACCGGCGTATTCATCCAGCCGTGGTAGCCTAGTGCGTGCTTCTATGCTAAACAGCGAGTGTGTCTGTTACAGGTTCGATCTCGTACTACCGCTCCTTATTTCTTCTATGAAGGACAAGGAGGCATGGTTACTTGATAGCGTGCATGCGGAGATTAGCGCTAAGGGTTTACAGTTTAGTGCTTTTATATTTTGCTCAAATTTAAGCTTTTTTGCAGAGATACAGCTATAATTTGTGTGGTCTGTGGCTGTGATTGACGGCCATTTTTATATGCGCTTATGTAGGCATGTGCAGTATCATAACTTTTTGTTCTAGTGCAGTAGTCCGGCTGGTGTAGCTTGGTGCCTGTGTGCAAAATAGCTGATATCTCTGTCATAGATTCGATTCTCACTCTAGCCAACTTTTTCCTCTGAAAATGACTCCAGGAAGTGTGGTTTGTTGATATCACGCATGTAGGGATAGACGACGAGGGTTAGCATTTGGATGCTTTTCATTATTATAACTCTTTGTGGTCCAATTTAACGCACAATTTATACATATAATAATATGCTTATAGTCAATTGTAGCATAATATATAACACAAGGACAACAATTGTCATCTTTGGCTCCAAAGAATTATAAAGCACCATTACTTCTTACTACCAAATATTAATTTTTAGCATTTACAGCCCATGGTGTATGAACGGCTGCTGTTCTTACCTGTAAGATGCACATAATCATACGATAATGACAAACATGTAAAGTAACATTCACCACAATGACTTCTGAATCTGAATTACTACAGGAATGGTCATCTGCATGTAGTAAAGTACCTGGTAACTGAAACTCTGACATGAAGGGCAAGGATGGATGGACTCCTCTTTACGGTGCCAGCCGGTGAGTTTGTTGTAGTATTCATACAGTACACTATTTGTAACCGTCCACGCGAAAGGGGGGCATAAGTCGGCAAAAATGTTTTTCAGATATCGCCAGATTCTGAACCATTGACGCTTCTCCCATGCTCTTTAAAAAGTTAAGGTGAATAGAAAGCTTATTTTCTGAAATATAGCTGTTTTTGTACCAGGTATTCAGGGATTTAAACACAGAGAAAACTGCAATTTTAGTACGCGTTACATTGGAAAAATTTTTCCATATACGCGCTCCATTACACGTTGACCGTTGACATGCCTCCAAAAGGTCGCTGGCAAGGTTCTAAAACGCAGCAATGGTTTGTTAGAACAGTAAAAAACGGTCTCTTGAAGGTAACAGAGTAGTTATTAGCACCATTTACAATCGTAGGTTCTGCCTAGACAGCGGCTTTATCCATGCCTCGTAAATTCTCCGTGTCATTTCCGTTTACTGCGCCTGTACACACGAGCGGGAAATTGACATAGCCGTTTTTAACTGCTACTACGGCCTGGAACGGCTGATTTTGACGCTTTAACTTACAGAGCAGCCTTCTAGATAGATTTGGGACCCTGTGGATGAAATATTTCAGTTTCGTGCGGTAACCGAGTCGAAAGCTACAACCACCTGTATCTCAAAATTAGCGACTTATGCCCCCTTTTCGCGTGGACGATCACATTTGTTTTTTGAGAACATGAAGACTCAGGGTGGGGCTAGATAACAATGCACAATTACGCTCTATGCATTCTAAGCGTAGAAAAGTACAAAGTAATGATCCATTTTTCTTGGTATGTTGCTGTCATCGTTATGTCCGAATCATTACTTTGTACCTCCTATGCTTAGAACACCTAGAATGTAATTGCACATAGTTATCTAGCCCCGCCTACATGGAATAACGCGCACATGTGCAAAGCTATTCCTTAAAAATTGCATGGGACAACAGATTATGAATAATCAATAAGCTCTTATGAATATATTAATGAGGCAGTAAAACGAGGGCGGATAAAGGTGAACAAAATATTTTTTATTATTCTTGAGGCACTACCAATCACCCTGTAAAAAATTGGGGAAATCAATTTTTCTTCTTATGCCCCCTTAAACTCCCAGGGATAGTGGTATATAGGAAATACGCAAGGACATTGTTGTGTAGTCATTCCAAATATTTCAAACTTTTTATGTATGAAAATTTAGAGTTAGATAATGAATTTTGAAAATGGTGTGTACATTTAGGCGCTTGCTCTAGATCACAAATCTCCTCGCATCCAAGACGGAGCCGCTACATTTATGATCCTTCCGAGCTGGATTCTACTAGAACCACTTGCTTGTCGCTGATTCCATCTCGAAAATCTCACTTCTTCTTCTTATTTGTAACCTCCACTTACGGAGAGTAGCCCAAGCCTGGGCAGGAAGAGAGATACAATTAGCAGAATTAGTTTGCCTCGAAGAGAGAAGCATGGGCTAACAGTAGGTGATAAATATACTCAATACATGCATGCTGGATACACTGGTTATCGATCCATTCCGTACTGAGGACAATAGCAGTGAAGCGGGATGGGTCAGATGCGAGGACAGAGGAAAGGGAATCGGGGAGTGGAAATGATAGGCACGCCATGGAGAGGGCTGTACATGAGTAGATCAGGTTTTAGGAGTCTTTGATAGCCGAGTTGCATAGTTGACACAGTCCAGATGGGGATTGGCTTGTGCGAAATCTGCAAACTTCCGATTCAAGACCATGGCAATTCATAAGGAGTCTCATTCGGAATAGATTCTTCTTAGTGAGGAGGGGAAAGCCAGTAGTGATTGTAGTAGATGAGGAAGGAATGCATTGAGCGAAAAAGGAAGGTGGTGATCTCTTCAAAGAACAGGACGACCTTTAGACACAGGTATTTGATTGTTCAGTCAATATAAAAAAATTACTGTCATGTAAAACTTGTCCTCCGGAGCCATCTCTGGATGGTAAGGACCTGAAACTCCAATTAGATGTTCCCAAATTTGATGGCAGTAGTTTAAATTGGCTTAAATTCTGGGAGCAATTTGCAGCAGCTGTTCATGACCACGCTCATCTACCAAACTCAGAGAAATTAGTGTATTTACAGCAGTCGCTTAAGGTCGGGTCATTCAAGACAACAACAATCAAGGGTCTTTCGCGTTCGGGAGAGCATTACGCCAGAGCTGTAGCCTGTCTCCGTGAACATTGTGACAAGCAATGTTTGATACATCAGACTCATGTGCAAATGATTAGTGAAGCACCACAACTCATGGACGGCAATGGGAAAGAATTACGGCACCTCCATGATGCTGTTCAGCAGCACTTACATGCACTAAAGGCAATGGACTTAGAGGCTCCAGGTCCATTTGTCACCTCCATTCTAGAATTGAACTTGGATCCTAATGCAATGTTTGAGTGACAAAAACACTCAAGAGCCCACGGACATTCCACACTATAACGACTTACTTGAATTTATAAACCTGCGTGCTCAAGCTTCTGAAGCTTTGCTCACACCAAAAAGGGGCAGCGATTCTAACAACACACCAAAGAAATCATTTCGTTCTGTTGCAACATATGTCACTAGCAAAGCAGGTAAGCACCCTCTCTATATTTTCCACAGTTCAAGCTCTTGCTTTATGACCAAGACAGGCCACTTTCTAAAACAATGTAGATCAATCTTTCATTGTAAGGTGTGCCAGAAACCACATCACACTCTTCTGCATTTGGACAATGCCTCCACTACTACAGAAACCTCTACTACTAAACCTAACTCTACACCTGCAGTTGTCACATCTAATGTGGCATCTAATCTCTCTCCTAGTGCAACAATCAAAACATCCAATGGAATATATATAGACGTCTGATTACTAAGATCGTACTTCTACTTTATGAGAACTGAACATCAATTCATTATAATGGAACTCGTCGTTAGCAATGTTTGTTGTCGTAAAGACCTTCGGTCTTTGGCCAGCGGTATGTTTTGTAATCAATCCAAACTTAAAAACTTTTATGTACATAAATTTAGAGTGAGCTAGTGAGTTTTGAAGATGGCATGTATATTTGGGCGCTTGCTCTAGATCACAAATCTTCTCGCATCCAAGATGGAGCAGCTACAGACGTACAGATGCTCCCAAGTGCTAAGCAATGGCTGGAGCACTTCTTTTTAAACAGTTGTCACTTCGGGTAGCTGCTATAGTATATCTGTGGCTTCTGTGTATGATTAGCTTGTTTGTGAAAGGAGCTTGTCTTGTCTATAGTCAGGGAAAATACCACTCTAGCCCCTTCCTGTTTTACCCGCATCTCACGCACAATATTTAGTAGGGAGGGACCGTCTGTATTCCTGCTTTTAGGTAAAATATTTCAATTATAATAACTGTAGGCTAAAATGGCTAGATACATACACTCTTTTCAGGACTACCTTCTTGACTTGATAGAACATATAGACAATGAAGGAAATGATGGGCAGTTTGAAGGATAAATTGATGATAGTGATGAAGAGTTTAGAGAGAGAATTGAGAGGGCTAGAGAGAAAGAAGGGGACAGGGGACTAGATGTAGTTGCTGCAAAAACAGACAACCAAACAGAGACATGTAGCAATGAAAAAATCATTAGCTATCGACCAATATAACAGATACAGTGAAGCTCCTTATAAAAGTGTCCACTTGGTTACATATTATATATATTCTCACATTCCAGCGAGAAATAGTGGAAACAAATATTCTTCCACCTGCTTGAAGTATGCGTTTGAGAACTACGACATTGTGTATTGTACCTGAAATCCTTATCCCATGTCTTACCTGGATTTTAGAATGGCCATTGAAACAGTCCTGCTGGAATTTTTACCCCCTTTATTCCACATCCCGTTCTCTTGCTAGCTTGTCTGAATGTTCCACTCCACTTTACAGGTAGAGGGGAACCCTTTCTTAGTCCTGTCAGCCATAGTATAAGGTGTGTAGCTATAGATGATATCAGACTAAGCTACAATGCAGTCACAGATGGGCATACCACTGCTTTAAAAATAACCACACCCTCAATGTGTGATATTTATACAATTATGACGCATTGCGCATGCAGACACATTCGTACTCAAGCATGGACGCAGCCACTGCTCGTCTGACACTTGTTCAAGCAACGGCTGGGACATGTCCTCGCCGTGTCTGCAACACATTTGAACAATAAGCTGGACATTTTCGCTTTGCATCCCGGATGCGGATGCACAATTAGGATGTGGCCACGCCCTTCTTTGCATTTACTACTATTTTCATAATTGAAAGGTTCATGCATTGAGCAGGATTTCAATACTTGAAGCCTCCATATCTGCTGCAAGTTTCTATCCTTGTAAGGATAGCTGCCTTATCCCATGTCACTGGCAAAATCACCACTGCCACCCAGTGCTAGCGTAAAAGGATGAGGACAGCTGGTTACCGTGTAGTTCTTCATGGAATATTTGAGCTTTTTCCAATAAGATTGGCTCTATTACCAGTATTCCTTGACTCCACGTCTGAGCGGTGTAGCAAAGATCTAGTGCCTCATCTACTTTCACGTTCTCAGCAAAGCACATGATTTTACGCTGTTTCCACGATACTGAGAAATCTCATTTTTCCTTGCTTTTCTTGAGATGGTTGTTGTAGTGTTTCCAATGCCAAATTCTGTAGCGGGTTTTGTCGCTGTTTCACCTTTCTAGTATTGCTATTTTGTTTTCCAATGATAAAACTCTTGCTTTCACTTGCTAGAAGCGGCAGCTATTGCGACTAAATACGCAATGGTGATCACGTAGTAATTGTTGCCCGTTTTTTATGCAATTGCACACCTAATGTTTCCAATAACAGCTAACACTTCATGCGTATGAGGATGCCCTTGTTCACCGTGTGAGTACGGATGTGTTGTGTTTGTTCTGAGGTGTGACACATTTGACCACTCTGAGAGAGCTAAAGTCTTTGCGTATGTGCACTTGGTGATGTGATCCATGGCCGTTTGTCGCAGTAGAGATGTACCGCTAATAGAGGTTCCAATGTATAGCAGGTATAGGAGAAAACTTCCGTTACATGCTGGATGGCCATGGTAGAGAGTCTGACCACCCCATAGAGGCCCGCTGTTGAGAAGTTCCACCGTATTCCATTCACAAAGGGAAATTTTCATTGCGTAATTTCACAATTCCACGTGGTCCTTAGGCATCGACGCTAACGTTTATAACTTGGGAGAAGGACGTGCTATGCACATAGGGTTTACTTCAATGTATAGCTTATACATTATGCTATACAACGGTATCAATAATGAAAATACTTTATCTATAATATGCATACTTTATCCTGGAGATGTGTAGAGGATGATAGAGGATTAGATTCATACTTGGCACATGATATAATC
>JAODVQ020459672.1:0-10462 GCA_025400075.2 Phenganax stokvisi
TCCTCCTCCTCCTCCTCTTCTTCCGCTTCCTCCTCCTCCTTCTTCTCCTCTTCCTCAGCCTCCTCCTGCAGACGCCATGTTACATGCTCTTGAGTTACTCTATGCACTTGGAGGTACATACATAATATTATGTCACGTCCGTGAGGTACGTTGCCGGAAGTAAATCACTCGGCACTCGGGCGCACGCGCCCTCGGGCCTCGGTGATCTATTCCGGCAACGTACCTCACGGACATGACATAAATAACACATATATTCCTCTTATAAATTTTCTCTCTGCACATGTAGCAATAGATGATGATTGTCAGTTGACGCAACCACTTGGACATCGAATGGCAGAGTTCCCACTAACACCAATGTATGCACGTCTTCTTCTGACTTCAGGTATACAAATATGGCACTCACTCCGTCAACACTAACATAATGAAACCAGTGTACTTACTTAACACATGTTTAGAAGCAATTTCAGTAGTTCAGTTTTTAAGTAGTAATTCCAATCCCTACCACTTATGCACATCTGAACTCATTTTTTCGGCCCTTAAACCAAGTACCCTCTGGACTACCTTTACACACAATACTTGCAGATGGATGTCCCATGTGGTCTAGTGGTTAGGATCCGGCGCTCTCACCGCCGTGGCCGGGGTTCGATTCCCCGCATGGGAGTGATTTTTGTTTTTTTTTGCTCTCTATCATTTAGATACATATGGCTGTACTGAAGAGGTGGTTACCATAGCAGCAATGCTACAGGTCCACCATGTTTTCAACCAGACACACAGACAGAAAGCAGCTGCGGTAAGCTATGTATAATATACCTGGAATGATGCCTAAATCACTAGAAGAATGTTTAATATTGTTGAGCTCACTCTATATACGTACCTGCTTGTCTATCAGTGTCATCGTGCACCCGCATTAGTACACCACTTGAGAGTTTCTCTCAAAAACTTCTGTGTCAATAAAAGCGCCTAGAACCTTTCCCGAGTATGAGTGTACGAGTAGCTACAGCACATGGAGGAAACTATTGTGTATATAGCACCATTATAATAATGTGTAACCTCCTAGATAGGACACCTCCTAATAAATGACACAATAGATAAAACCTCTCTGAAAAGACACACATATACATAGGTCACTACTCTATAGAGCTCTAATACATTTTCAGCCTCCAAAGTGATAAAAAAAGACATAGGTCCTACTGACACTGTGTCCTTCTTACTCAGGAGGCTGCAAGGAGAAAGTTTTGTGTGTACGAGGGAGACCATCTGACACTGTTGAACGTATTCAAGGCATTTGTACGGGTGAGTTTACACTTCCTTCTCTAGCACTGTTCTCATGTCGGGGGTCCCGTCACCTGTGTCTACTGGGCCCACGATGGTTACCACTGTAATGTTCCATGTCTCGTAGAGACCAAAGTACAAAAGAGTCAACAACTCTAACTCTCTATCACTCTACCTGTAGTTTAATAAGGATCCGAGATGGTGCCAACAACACTTCCTCAACTACAAAGGTATTAATAATACAGTGATAATGTGCCCGAGTGTATAAAAGTTGGCTGTTACCATAATGGCTGTATACACACATGATTTCTGAGGCTCATGTGATATTTCAAGGCCTGTTTTCCACTACATACAGGGTTATGTCATGCAGCCAGCATTCGAGAAAATCTGATAAATCTTTTGAGGAGATTCAAAATTCCTCTCACTTCGTGCGAAGGTGAGAGTGAAGCAGAGAATTCTCTCTCTCTCTCTCTTGTCACCTGTCTCTGGTCACCAACTAATACGTACTGTGGAACCTCATTAAAGTTATAATATATGAAATAACCGATGAATTTTAACTGTAGAATTAGTGACTTTTTAACTCAGTTTATGCGAACATTTTAAGCTCGTCCCATGGTGTTTCCTTTAAAAAGGTTTTATTGTGCAGGGGACCCAGAGCCAGTCCAGAGGTGCATCGTGTCGGCATTCTTCCCCAATGCCGCCCGACTCCACTACACCGGGAATTACCGCACTGTCCGTGGTGACCACACCCTCCTTATCCACCCCTCGTCCATTCTTCACTCCGAGAGATCACAACCATGGTGTGCACCTTGAACCCTGTATAATATGCAGTGGAACCTCCGAACAAAGGACACCTTGGGACCAATAGTTGTGTCATTGTAGAGAGGCTGTCCCTATCTCAGAGGTCAAATAATACACAAATCTATTAGCAAGGGTAGAAGCAGTGTCCCTTGTAGAGAGGTTCTCTGGGGGGCCTAATTAGAGGCGGTTCCACTGTAATAGGCACTACTTACTCTTCAACATGACTCTTACAAACATGTCAACACACAGGGTAGTGTTTAACGAAGTAATTCAGACATCACAACAGTACATGAGAGATGTCACTGTGGTTAGTTCACGACTAAAGAGAATGATGAATGCTTTACATGAAAAAAACTTTGTTCTCTTTCATCTCAGATACGACCAGAATGGCTGTACCAGTTGGCTCCTCATTTCTATGAATACGGGACTGTAAGTATCTCATATTGTGCACTGCTCAGTCTCTCTATACACTACTTATTCCTATAATAGGAGAGAGAGCGGGCCGAGGCGAAACGAAGACGGACCGAAAATCCTTAGGAGTGTGATTATTATAGCAAATTTTTAACGCATGCGAAAACTTTTTATGGCGCGTGCGCGTACTTTTTCGAGTATGGCGGCGACTGCAGCAGTGAGTGCGGGAGTCAGGTTTGGCGAACTTTTTCGGGCGGCACAGGCACAGAGACGCTGTGCACTGATTGGAATGGTACATGTACTTCCACTACCAGGTCAGAAACCACCTCTACTACGGTCGTTTTTTATCGTTACTGCTAAGTTATGCGCATGCGCACTTTTCATACCCAGGCACACCAAAGTATGGGGCCTGGGATAAGGAGATGGAAGAGGTGCTGGAGTGTGCGGTGAGGGAGGCCATGACATACAGAGAGTATGGTGTGGATGGTGTTATAGTGGAGAACATGCACGACACCCCATATGTTAGAGGTAGCGAGGTGGGTCCAGAGGTGACAGCATGCATGACCCGAGTCTGCACAGAGGTGCGAGAGACAATTGGAGGGGACCTCCCTCTTGGAGTCCAGATTCTCTCTGGCAAGTCTTCTCCACACTACCTACTCTACCCCACACCTCTATCCTCCTGACTGATTCTCTACAGGTGCTAACAGAGAAGCTCTAGCTGTTGCAATGGCTGCACGGGCAGACTTCATTCGAGCTGAAGGGTTTGTTTTCTCCCATGTTGGAGACGAGGGATGGATGGACTCGTGCGCTGGAGACCTCTTGAGGTATCGCAGAAATATCTCAGCAGAACACGTACTAGTCTTCACCGACATTAAAAAGAAACACAGGTATATTATATATGTATACAGTTGAACCCCTGAATAAGATTGCAATGGATGGATGGCCCTTATAGATCTCCGCTGATACATAATATGTTGTAATATTGAATTTAACAGTGTGCATGCCAAGCCAAAGTACCAGTTAGGATTTCCTTACCTCTCACTAAAGTGTTGTACACATGATATTATCTCTCCCACTCTTACTAGTCCTTATCAACAAATAAACACAGTAAGATTATATAGCAAACCTAAGCTACATACGTAGGTTCTCAAGCAGTGCTTGTCACACACCTATAGAATCCAGTCCTATGTTTGCACAGCATAGCACGGCACAGCAATACACTATTTTCCTGAGTGCAATAATGCAAATAAAGCCTTAGTCCAATGACTCAATTCTCACCTAGTCTACTTCTCCTTTCTTCATATTTTGTGTATGGTGGCTTATGTGGTTTGAGGTGGTTACTTCTTTCAGTGTCTCCTTTTAAAGCTTAGTAACATCACCTGTTAGGAACTCTGTCCCCTATACAACTACTAGAGCATCCATTCTAGTACGCCCTACAGCTATACATTAGTTACTGAATAGAAGGGAAGAACCTCGTATATGACAGACACTAAAAGGCTGCTTTCTAGTGTGCATGGCCTGTGAAGCACCATGCAATGCAACCACCACGTAATTGGCAAGAATGAGCCTTTGCAGAACTCAGTACTCTCCCTTCTTTGTAGCATTACTCTGTACAGTTTAACATCCTACATCTCCCTCTTACTCTGCCTTATCTCGTGTCCAACTTGCACAGGGCCCTCGTGCCGTGTGGTAAACTGGGTCCAGGCACACAATAGCGCCAATTTAGTGACCCAACTTTGTGCCTCTTAGAGGCCAATCATTAAAGAGAGAGACTCGACACTTCTCTTATAATGTACAAACTCTTAAACCTCCCTCACTTCCTCCAGCTCACATGCTGTGACCTCTGACCTCTCGGTGGCCGAGACTGCTCAAGCGGCAGAATTCTTTCACAGTGACGGGGTAATCGTTACCGGCAGAGCAACTGGTTCTCCGGCCAGCACCACCGAACTGGATCAGGTGAAATCATCGACCTCTCTCCCTCTCCTCGTCGGCTCCGGAGTGACACCAGAGAACGTGGAACTCTATGCGAGAGCTGCAGACGGACTGATTATTGGATCGTGGTTCAAGGAGGAAGGAAAGTGGTTTAACCCTCTAGATCCACGAAGAATTTCCCGGCTCGTGGAAAAGGCCCACACTTTCACATGAAACAGAATAATTTGAGTGACAGACACCTTTTTTGCTCAAAACTGAATGAATTTGGATAGATTTGTGTCCTATGTGTATGTGTTGGATGAAGTACACATGTGTAATATATCATTTTTTAAATTCAACTCCTCCTTCATATTCCTAGAGTGAACGTATATACATCTTTTCGTGCAAACTGAATAACTTGCATATACATACACAGTGCTATGTGAGTAATGTGTTGGAGTTCACGAGACACATACATAATAATAATAATATCACCCCTCCCTCGTATTCCTAAGGTATTGCATCATCCTGAAAAGTTGTGGAATTTGCTGGGATCAGGAGCAGTTAGTGTACAGAGAAATGATCCTATGGACCTATGGGGATTGTTTGTACTGCAGGGGGAGTATGTATACAGTTACTGTTGAAGCATAGCACCAGCTAATCATATTATATAGTACTATATACGTACCCTGTGTATATTATCTATGAGCCAATAATAATGATGTATGTATATACTGGGATGTGTGACATAATAGTGTGTACAAGTATAATACTGTGTATGTAGTGTGTACAAACGTACTGTATGTGTGTAAACAAGGTTGTTTCAGTACTAATTTGTGTATTGCTGGAGCTCTCTCTGCTCTCTGTACACTTATAGTATGTACATAATACACATAATGTACTAACACCTACCATAGCTGGCTGGCTGCTCCAAGAGTGAGCACATGATAGTCACATGGATACATGCCATCATGCAACATTATGACACTCCTGCCAGCCAGCCAGGCAGCCAGCCATTTCAGTACAAGTTATCCACGCGTGATCCAGTCTGTGGAGTTATTCACAGCAGTGAATGACAGCTCGATACAAAAATCACGAACCAAGCTACCCTGGGGAACCTGCAAAGTTGGCACTTTGTGAATATCACCAATGAAAACACCTGTGTTGGAATTTCTCAAGTTAAAACATTAGCCATCCAATGGACATCCTTCACAGTGTAAATAAGAGTCTGCACTAAAAACGTTGAAGGTCATTTGCACCACGGTTTTTCTTTCACTAAACATTATTACTAATTGCTCTAATATTCTTAATACATACTACTCATAAACATGTTAATAAAAAAGGTCTAAAAATAATGGTATAGAATAGCTTGTTGAGATAAAGATATATGCTATAGTGCTCTATGAGAGGATGTGAAGAAAGAGAGAGAGAATGTGATATAATAACCTGCTGACTCGGCAGTTGCAATAAAGTGGTCTAAAAAATGTGCTCATAATTTAGAAATAATAACGAGAGCACTAGCTAATGTATACACATGCACTTAGGGTGTGTGTGTGTGTGTGTGTTGTACTGTATAATGTGACGTTCACTTTGGCAGGAGAAGAATCTGCCGACATGTTGCGTCACTTTTTATCTAGCACCTTCGCCTACCGGCAACGAAAGAGCACTTTTTCACAGTCATGACCTGCTGCTGTCTGCCTCTCGCAGTCCTAGTTTTATTCTGTCTCTTTGCCGTCTTTCTCGTCACTCTCAGTTTGTCCGTCTTGCTGGGTTTGGTGGGCGATTGGGTGTTGCGGTTCCCCCCTGCCACCTCGATGGGGAGATCCAGCTGCCTGGCCACCTGGTATCGCTGTCTGTTGCGCTGTAGAGCAATCTCTCTTGCTTCAGCCCGCACTCGCTCTAATTCCTCTCTTTCCCTCTCCTCTCTTTCTCCTGCGTCTTCTTCCATCTCCTCGTCCTCTTCCTCAGTGCGTGGGACATGACGGTAGACGGACATGGTGGGGTGCTCTATGAGAAGGTTCTCCAGAGGATGACCGGACTGGGTCATGTTCTCATTGCTACTAGCTCTGAAGGTAGGAGCTGGAGTAATGATCCAGGATCCGTCTGATGCTACTGACTCCCTATCACACTCAATCTCCTGACTTTTTGTTGCCCCTGTTTGTGAGAAGAATAACACGTAACAACAATAATAGAAGAAATTACAATGTGGAAAACAGACCGCTCTTGCCGGCTTTTTCTGGCTGCTGCTCCTGCTGCGAACCTTTCAACACGACTAGCCATTCTCCTTCCTCCTCAGTTGTGTGTTCGACCACCTTCGCCTCCTCTTCCACTGCTCCCTGCGCGTCCTTCTCTTCCTCAGGACCCCACACCCAGGAGGATAAGGCGGACAACATTTTTCTGCGGGCAGCGGTTGTTGTTGTTTACTACAGAGGAGATACAGGACAACGCAGGAGTATTTGGTGGCGGACGGGGAGGCGAAGGGGTCGCTCGTCGTCTTCAACAACTTGCGGTCGCTGAAACTCAAAACTGAGAGAGCGGCGGTGTGGGGACGCAACAGGGACGACGCTGCGATATTATTGTTTGT
Source organism: Phenganax stokvisi (assembly GCA_025400075.2). NCBI lineage: Eukaryota > Metazoa > Cnidaria > Anthozoa > Malacalcyonacea > Clavulariidae > Phenganax > Phenganax stokvisi. The sequence goes on from JAODVQ020459672.1 coordinate 6,980, forward strand.
TGACGCAAGAAAAGGTCAATATTACAACGATACAGCGACGCTATCTTCATTCATTATGCTCATCACAGAGAGGTAGCCGACGCCCACCTTTCATTGTTTACATTCCTTTCCTCAAAACGGCTGATGCAAGTTTTGCGTAAAACCGATAGTCTAAAACTGACCAATCAGATTCGTTCCCGGGAGAACGACACGTATGCGCATGCGCGTAAACTTTTCGCGGGTAAAATCAAAACTTTACCCGCGAAAACATCGTGACCACTCCCTCCTTTTTTACAACCGAACACCTGATCGATTCAGCGCCAAAACGTTCTTCTCCAGTTCTTCGACTAGAGTTGACTCCGCTTCTCTCCAAGTTACTGTTTGGACGTAACTCACGTTTCTCTTAGCGTCATCTGTTTTTTTGAGCTGGTTGTGTCACGTGAGGTGAAGAACAGAGAGCCTGTGATTCTAGAGAGAGACATGGAAGGATCGTCGACTGCCGCCGTCCGTCGCTCAACTCGAGTTGCGTCCAAGAGAAAAAACAGGTCTTCCGCCCAGGTTAGCATCCCACCTCTTCCTACCTTTCTCTCGCTCTCTTTTCTGGTTTGTGTCGGTGTGCAATGTTGTGATGTACGAGACTCTTTTCGCCGTTTCTCCCCCACTCTCCCGTACAGGAGCCGGCCAGGAGGAAGCGGCCACCGATTGGTCCGGGAAAGAAGGAGAATGTCATCGCCATTAGTGTAAGTGTATTCCCCGCCAACCTCGCTATCGCTCTGACCTGGCGACCATTTTTACTCGCTCCCTCGTGTTCCCCCGATCCATTTTTTCCCGCCATGTTACCCGCCATTCCGAGTTTGCGCTGTGTGATGCATGAATGTGTGTACAACACGCCTAGTCCCGCTTCCTCGCGCGCCTTTTTCCCTTCACACCGCCGCGCCCGAGACTTAGTTGCGGCGTTCTTGTCCGTAGCTTGTCCTCTAGGGCCTCCTCTACTTCTCCCTATCTTCTTTCTCCCCGTCCTCCCGTCTTCTCTCCCTGTTCCCGCAGCTCCGGCCCCAGCAGCAACACCCGGCAAAGATGCAAGACATCACCATCGGTCTCCAGCGACTACCGCCATACTGTACGGTCGGCGGGGTGTCTCATCTTTCCCAGGGTCCCGTCGACAACAGCGCGGCTTCGTCAGTGACCGCGGTGGCTGGGAAAGTCTCGGCGAAGGAGAACTGTCGCGCGGTAAAGTCGTGGAATTCCGCGTCAGCTGCTCACCCGCCGAACGCCGCTCTCGGGGCTGACGTGACCAGCGAGCTCATGGAGATCACCCCGCCTTCGTCGCAACTGGATGGAGAAGAGGAGGGACGACAAGGAGAAGGAGGAGCAGGGATTGGAGCTACAGGACCTCTTCCTCGACTCTCCTGGGCCAAACCCAGGGAGCTGTGGGACCAAATGAGGAGGAAGGACATGTTTCAGACAGCACCAGAGGATGAGCTAAAGAGTAGGCACCCTGGGATTCTTCCCACCATGAGGACAATTCTTCTTGACTGGCTGATGGAGGTATAGTACTTGGGACAAGGAAGGACGAAAGAGGGGGAGGGAGCTGGAGAGGGAGGGGTAGCACTGTCCTGGAAAAGAGGGGTGTGTACTGCTGTATTCATCCTCTGATGTTGTTGTGTACGATTTAGTAGCTGTTTTTCTTTTGTACAGTTATCAGACCACCAGCATACTAGGTCATGAGGCACATACACACAACTGAGCTTTGTGTAGTTAGTTGTACCAGTTTCCCTGTGCAAGTGTGTTTGGATAATATTTACGGACTGTTTCAGAGTGGCTAGTTAACCTCCTGGCTCTAGTGTTTGCCAACTCTTTCCTTTCTTCACCTCTCGCCCACAAACCCAAAGAATCTCTTCTTCACCCTCACTCACTCACTTACAAATTGTTACATTTTACATACGTGCCACTATGTGGGAAGATATGAACTATACTCTGTCAATAGCTGACTGATGACTCTTGCACTTGATTAAAATATGTACAAGCCGTGGTTAAGGGAGTGGAGCTGTTAATATGAAGGGTAAATTTTAGTGAAACAAAATTGTATCATTGATTTTGATGGTGTGTTATCACACTGGTATACTCTTTTTTGGTGTTGAATATACATGACTTAACTCTTAGTATTTGTATTGTGGTGTACAGGTTTGCGAGGAGTACAAGCTACACAGAGAGACTTACTACTTGGCCATAGACCTTCACGACCGCTTCCTGGACACGTGGCGCGACGTCCACAAGGAACACTTGCAGGCCATCGGGATCACATGCCTCTTCGTTGCTTCTAAGATTGAGGTGTGTAGAGGGAGTTTGTCAAGCTCCACAGATCACACTGGTTAGCAGTGGTCATCATTTTGTATTTTAACCTCTGCTTCACCATGCAGTTGTATACATTGGTTTTACTAATAGCATGAGAACTCTCAGTTTTTAACTTACAATACTAAGAATTTTAGCCACCACTAAGCTTAGTGCAGGGCACATTAATGATGAAGGTGTGCGTGGATTTCTTGCGAGTTTGTGTTTTTATTGTCACTCACTATAATGTCACCCTCCTCCTCTCCCTCGCTCCATTTCACACCTCTCTATCTCCCTAAATTATTTACATTCTAGTGGTCAGTGTGTAGGCTCAATGAGAAGCTCTGTATCCTAGTGTCTTGGCACTTTCCTTACTATTAGTTACTGCTACTTCTTGTTTGTGTCATTCTGTTATCAGGAAATATACCCACCGAAAGTTTCCGAGTTTGCGTTTGTCACTGACGGAGCGTGTGGTGTGGCCGACATTTTGGAAATGGAATTACTCATTTGCAAGGTGCCGAAGTCTTCACTATTGGTTTCCCCCTGCCTCTTTTCTTGCTGTTCTCATGACAGATTTACGGGGAGGGTCTGGTCACCTGAGCCTACTGTGCCCATGAAGCCTAGGCACACCTGGGTGCAATGGTGACTGTGATTACCACTTCAGTGTTCCATGCCTCATAGAGGCTAATCATTGAACAGAGAGAGCCTCTTCTCTTTATGTACACACCACATTGTATTTACTCCAAATATTCTCCGTCTCTACATGCAGCACTCAACTAACCTGTCTTTATTATACTTGGTCTCTATTCCCAACTCAGGCACTGAACTGGAGGCTGAACCACTACATCGTAACGGTAAACACTTGGGTTAATGCCTTCATGCAGATCAGTAGTCATCACCTACGGCCACCAGGAATGAAAACGAGAGAGTTTGAGTATCCTGCCTACTCTCCATTAGAATTCATCAGAGTAATACAGGTCAGTCCAGTCATAGTGTGAAATATATGATGTGTGCTATTAAATACTGTGGAACCTCTGAACAATGGACAGATAGTTTGATTGGCTCCCTATTTACAGTAGGTTAAATACTGTGGAAACTCTGAACAATGGACAGATAGCTTGATTGGCTCCCTATTTACAGTAGGTTAAATACTGTGGAACCTCTGAACAATGG
>JAODVQ020459781.1:0-10461 GCA_025400075.2 Phenganax stokvisi
AGAATGAACCAAAGGAACTGCCAAAATGTCCACCAGTAGGGTAGGGAGATTCGTCCACCTCCCTGCTGGAAGGGTTCTCAAAGAGTTCCTGAGGATCAAATGGACGTTGGAGCGTAGGCGGTGGTTCCTGTAAGAGTTTGGGCATGTGTGTCCTGTCCACACCTCCTCCTCCTCCTTCACCTTCTCTTGATGTAGAAGGAGATTGGGAGGTCTTAGACTTGATTTTTAAGTGAGAGTACTTAGTTCTTGGATCAACTCTTGCTGCTGGCCTCATTTCAACTCCCACTCTATCAGTAGTGCTACCAGTTGATTTCTCTGGGCCCAAGAGAGGAGGAAAAGTAGTAGGAGGAGGGGGGTCCCAACTGGTCTGAGGGCTGCTGTGGTGATGTTGTTGGTGACTAGGAGATGGTCTATGTTGTTGTGAGGGTCTAATGCCATGTGAATCACTTATTGCTGAAGCATTCAGTGGAGTGGATTTTTGTCCAGGAGGGATGATAGTGCCTGGATTACTAGATGGAGAGATGAATGGAGGTTGTGGACCAGGTGGTGTCGGGAAATGGGGTTTTGATTGCATTGGATTGAGATTGGTGGATGGTGGGTGTGGCCATTGTTGTGGGCGTGGTCCCTGGTGTCCTTGAGGAGGCGGTAGTGATGAAGTCTGATGAGGTGGTGGTGGTGGCCTATAGTTAGGACCTCCCACAACCTGGTGTCTGGCGGTATCTACTATACTTACAGCAGAATTCAAGTTAACAGCTCCTCCTGATCTTGGATCTAAATTCACTCCTGGTTGTGGTCTGCTTTGCCGTGGATCTGAAGCAGGTGGACGGAGTCCTTGCTGGTTTGGGCCACTAGCTGGCTCCGTGTGGTGTAGAGTTGGACCAACCGAATCACTGGAGGACTGCTGATGTCCGAACTGGACACCTGCAGTGGTATTGGGTGCTTCCCAATACTCTGGTTTGTCATCCTCAGACCACAGTATGTTCTTAGGGTCCAGCCTCATGTGAGAGGGAGGAGTCGGGAGGAGACACTTTCTCTCTGATGATACAGAAGGTGGAGGTAATCTGTGGGCCATCTGCTGCGGAGGAGGATGTGGAGGATGAGGAAGGTGAGAAGGTGGTATAGTGGGAGCAATTTGTTGTGGAGCCTCAGGTTGTGGAGGAGGCGGAAAAAGAGGAACGGGTTTAGCTGGTATGTCTGGTGCTCCTCCTCCTGCACCCTGCCATACTCCAGGTGGGGGACCACCTCTAGGTGGCATCCCAGCCAGAGGAACATTACTAGGGTTTACAGGTTGGTGAGGAGGTGGTAGAGTAGGTGGCGGTAGTAATTGAGCGTTCGATAATTGAGGAGGAGGAGGAGCAACAGGCTGGGACTGAGAATTTGATTCGTGTGGAAGAGACTGAGGTGGTGTAGTTTGGGTTTGATTAGTGGGGGCAGAGACAGAGGAAGAGGGGATACGGACTGTTCCAAAAGGAGGACCGAGTTTCTGTCGAGGAATAGAGATCGGGAGAGATAGTTCGAGAGCCTGTTTTGGTATGGAGACCAGGAGAGGACTTGTCAAATAATTCGGTGTGAGACTCCCATTATCAGCTCCTGAAGTGAAATAGCGGATATTGCCACCACTGATAGGGCCTGGCCCTGTAGTATTGGCTGCTAGCACACGAGGATCATGAGTAATGTTGGCAGAGGAGATGGTGGTGGAAGAGGAGGGTGCCAGTGCAGAAGGTAGTGGAGGTTCAGTCCACTGAGTAGGTGTTCTAGCTGGCTCCAATACCTAATTTGAATAGGATTTGAGAGAGAAGAAAAAGAGAGAATGGAGAAGTATAAGTAATAACTGATAACATATTATCTGCATGCTTACAATTTCCCTCCTCCTCTTATGAGCTTGTCCTTTGCATGGCAAATTACTAATATAGAGTGAAACCCACCCCATCTATAGCAGACAGCGACAAATATCTGTGTACTAACATACTAACATTTGTAACCCTTAAAGAATGGACATGCTGCTATAATGGACAATACAAGTTGTGCATTGTAGAGAGGTTTCACTGTATATTATACAAGTGATTAATTTTAGACACACAAACACAACGTTCACCTCCACACACCTCCCAGTGACTAAAGTCAGGCAAAGTCTATGAATATCTCCCACGAATCACTAGTTTTAATACTAGTAGGCTATCATAGTTGCAAAAAGTCTACAGTACAGGACATCTGTTCATTTCCGAATGAAAGATGATGACACTATCATACCTGTGTTAATAGTTGAGATGTCTCCTCGGTAAGTGGAGCATGTGAGAACTTGCAGCTGTCACCGTTCTTACATCCAGTCATAGTGTGAAAAAACTTGCAAGGAAACTCTCCTGAAAAAAGATATGACAGGACGGGGAGGGAGGTAAAAAGATTTATGTAAGAAACTTAGATGCTTCATTCTACATTTATTATATGCATAATTACAACAGCATTTGAACTGGCAGTGTATTATAGAACTATAACAAAAACAGCCATCGAGCAACATACATAACAGTATGTACACATACATGTAGTACTATATAGGCATACAGTAATCATGACATCATAGATTACTACAGTATGTACACAATAATACTGAGCATACTGTAATCATGACATCATAGATCACCACAGTATGTACATATAGTACTTGGCATACAGTAATCATGACATCATAGATTACCGTGATAGTAGCGACATTCATCTCCCTTGGTGCACATGTCCTGTAGGTAGAACCTACACATCTCCTTCTTCTTTGGTCTGGGCACATCATGGCTGAACTGACAATTCTCTCCCTGCATTACATAACACTATGTCATAGTCTCACCATTGAATTTACTAATAATATGCATAATTACTTATACCATATACCCAACCACATTATAGATGTGCAGATTAATCCCAGTTCAAAGATAGTGTACATACATAATTATGCATTATATCAGGGAACTTCTAGGTATGCTATTCATATACTTTTCGTGTATTTTGCGGACATACCATATTTGTGAACGTTTGAACCGTGAATGTGTATGCATAAGGATAATATAATAATGTGTAGTATATTATAGTTACGCATGGTGCATGTGAACGTTTTTGGGGGAATTTTCGCAAAAAAATTTCACACACGAAACTTTCTGCTATATTTTACTCTATTTTATGCATTGACACAATAATTTTGATACTCCTGTATGTAAGTGTAATACTCCACATGGTATTATCATGATCATAATAGTGTCAATACCTGTTTGCAGAAACCACTGATGTAGAACTTGCACGGTGGTTTGACAGCAGGGGACTTTGACCTGCTGTTAGCTCTCTTGTTCTGCTTCTCCCACCAATCACTCTCCTTCTGCTTCCTTCTCACTGACTTTGACCCTCCTGGGAGGAGATGGTGTGTAAGCAGGTGAATGAGTCCTTGAGTGAGTTAGTGAGTGTGTGATTGCAATGGAACACCAAAGTGGTAACCTTAGGTATATTATGCATGTCTGGGCTACGTGGCCCCAGTAGGCACTCATGGGTACCTGCACAAGTCAGACAGAGTGCCTGAGGTGTACCTTGCCTTTATGGGCCCAGTAGGCAAATAAAACACCCACCAAGGCGGTTTACCAGAACAGAATAATAGCTGGAGGGATAACATCATATGTACGCATAGCTGGCAGAGGTCGACTCTCTTGCTCTGTTCAATAAAATTATTAGGCAAAGTAGAGAGGCAGAGGAGGTGGATTACGTCATTCTCTCCATTGCAAATGTATTAAGCCCACTCAACCTGTTTAACCTGCTGAGTCAGCAATTCTGTAAATTCAAAGCTTGTCATCTGCCACTGCCAGTGTGCAAGCCATTTCTTGTCAACATGCGCGAAGTAAGATCATGTTCTACCAAACTTTGTAGCTTGCTAAGATCTTCCATACTGCTACTCTACACGCTTGACGAGTATTTGCGCATGCGCTTATACACTTTGAAATGTAGATTGTGTGCAACCTCCTCTGGTAGTGAGGTGAGTGTTAAGGGGGTGTGGCTTGGGTGTGGTTAGTAGTACATACCTCTGCGTTTAGAACGGTTTGGTACATCGATAACATCTCCGAGTAGAGATTTCAGTGTCTGCTCCTTGTCTTCTGCAGGAGGTAGAGAATTAGTTGGATTAATTGTAGGGAAATCCTCGTCCAGTGGGTTATTATGGAGTAGACTGGCACTGATGGCTCCAATCAGAGCAGACCCAGCTACCTCCTCTCCCCCTACCCTCTCTTCCCCTTCCTCCTCCTCCTCGTCCAACTGATCCAGATACTTGTCGTAGTCCGAGTCTCCCTCTTCCATTTCACTCTCCTCTCCATCACGATCTGGAATGGCCCCTTCTTCTTCTTCCTCTTCCTCTTCATCCTTTATCCCTGTGCCAAACATGTTTTTTTGTGAGACAGAGGAGGGAGGAAGAGATTTTGGAGGAGGTGAAAAAGTTTTTAACGGAATGTGTGGGAAGTTCTTATCATGAGCAGCAGCAGTAGCAGTAGTAGTGGTGGAGATAGTGGTGCTAGTGACTGTAAGGGTGCTGGTAAGTGATATTACACTGGAATGGCTAATAGTAGGAGGAGACTCAAAAGACTCTGTGGCGGAGGCATTTGAACTCATAAACTGCATCTTAGCTGGATCTTTAGTCACTGAGATGTCTACTTCCATCTTTTCTTCAGTGATAACGCTCTCCCTTTCACTTAGTGTATCTTTATTATTCTGTGCCCCTTCCGGTAGGGAAGGTGTTTCACTAGTGGAGTCACTTTTCTGAGGTTCGGTAACTGTGGGTTCATTATGCACAAAGGAGAATGTCTTTGGAGGCTCGGAGGTTGAGGCTGGTTGTGGTGTTGGTGTCTCTAATGCAATCTTCATTCTTCCCTCTTCGTCTTCTTCCTCCTCATCGTCCTCCTCTCTCCTACCACCACCTACTTCTCCTGGATGTGACGAGGTGATATTCAGAGCCAGACTAGACACCCTGACAGTTGAGACCACCTTTGTACCTCCCTCCTGTCCAACTGTGTCTCTCCCTGCCACTTGCTGCAGACTCTTCTCTTCCCCAATAGCTACCTGACTGCCTGCTCTGGGTAGTTGAGGATGTAGCAGTGTTGGGTTGTCGGAAGGAAAGCTAGAGTGAAGGGGATTAAGTTGAGGTTGCATCGTAGGCGGTCTGAGTGGGACTCCTGGTGCAGGGACAGTGAGTGAGGGAAGTGGAATGGAGGTGGGCGGAGGTAGAACTTTTGGGAATAAACTAGGTATTTGACCCTGGGGAGGAGGAGCCACATGAGGAAGATGAGGAGCATGAGGAGGAGGAGGGACTCCAGCTAGTGGAGGCCCAGGTGGTGGTACACCCATTACAGGCAGTTGTTGCATTAGAGGTTTAGGTGAAGGTTGATGAGGAGGTTCACCTAGTATGGATGGTGTTACATTCATTGGAGGCATTGGCTGCTGCTGTTGTTGTTGTTGTGGCTGTGGAACAAAGGTAGGAGGAGGAGGAGGGATAGGAAATAGAGGCTGAGGGGGTGGGGTTTCACTGACAGTGGTCGTGGTTACAGTATTAGCATTTGATGCTACAGTATTAAGAGGTTTTACTACATTTTCCCCCTCTGATTCAATTACAGTGGATCCTTTCTCTGCTTCCCACTTCTCAACAGCTTCAAGGTACCATGATGGAGGAGCAGGATAGTTGAACTCATCCAGATTATCACTTGGCTTCATTTTTGGAGTCAGTAGCAGTGAAAGTCCCTTCTCTCTCCGTTTTTTCACATCTACCTGGGTAACAGTATCTTGAGAGGAGCGTTGGTTCCAATCGCGGCCCCCTCCTCCTCTCCCTGTCCCACCACCACGAGATTCCCCTCCTCGGCCACTACCACCACCAGGTCGGTCATGTTTCGGTCCAAACTTGGCCTGGTAGCTATTGCCTGAACCTGTACCACCACGACGAGCTCTCTGGCTGTATGTGGTAGACCCATACCCTCTCCGACCTCTCTGAGACCATGTGGAGGAAGATGAATCATCCTCACTGCTATCATCCTGATCCCAGTCTCTCTCACGCACGCTCCGACTACGATTATGATGATGGTGAGAGTCTTTGGAACGATTATGACCTTTCTCTTCAGTTCGTCCCGTTCTCCTCTCTCTCCTCTCTCCTCGATCTCGTGATGAACGAGAGGATGGACTACTAGAGTGTCTGACTCCATCTCCTCGTCGTCTGTTTCTCCCTTCTTTCCCGTCATCAGATTGTTCACTCGGTGTTCCATCTCGGTCCTCAAAGAATAGTGTGGCCAGGCTCTTCGGTTCTCCATCCCTCCCTCCTCCTCCTCTTTCCCTCGAATGACGTCTTCTCTGTCGTGATCTCTCCCTCTCCGGAGAGGGGGAGTGGTCTTGGCTCCCTGACGATCGCCCAGTTTTCTTCTCGCCTCCTGTCTCTCTGGACCTGATTTTCTGGGGAAAGTAAGCAGCCTCCTCATCATCGGAGAAAATCTCTCCTTCTTCGGCATCAGATCCATCAGGTCCTGCTCCTTGAGTATCACTACTAGATGATGGCTCCATTCTGGAAACCTGAAGATTGATAGCCACATAGTATTGTTAACACACAGTGTTCAGATAGACGCATATCAATCAAGTAGATAAACATTTTGGTACCAAAAATTTCCTGCTAACGGTATTTAGTACAAGCAGAACAAAATTGCATTTATTCGCAGTAGCCATTGTTTTTTATTGGTTTGTTCTATCTTTAGTAACATTTCTAAATTAGCACTTATGTATATGCTGTTACAATCTTCTCATTGTATGAGACTACGTAAACCATCATGTGATGGTGTATTAGCATTCATAACAACATAACAACAGGTTGCTATGTTCCACATTCTCTTAGTGTATGTACAAAGCTATATTCATCTTCTCTTTGCCTACTCTTTAACACAGGTCTATGTACACAGCTGCACGACCCACTCTATAACACAGGACATAGTACAAAGTACACACGTTAGGTAAGGCAGTTCAGTAGACATGGTTCAATAACACTTCCTCCTCACTTCCTGTTACTATTTTTAGAACCACAAACTACACACAGGTATGTATGTACATCTCACAGAGACATTATCACAGAGAATGCTAGGCTCAGGGAGAATGCTATAGGTGGCCTATATTACCACACATACATGCTATGGTATATCTGTATCATACACACTATATACAGTTATCAAAGAATGCAATATATAGACCAAGGGTAAATTCCTGGTGTCCAGTTGTGTATGAAATGTACCTACATTTGGCACCTCAAGTGAAGTGCCATCACTTTATAAAGAGCGGTAATCAATGTACACACAATTATGGCGGGAATGAGAGGCATTATAATGGCCTAACACGGCAGTGGAGATTATGGTGGCCATAACAAGAGGAAAACACTAGAACGAAGGGTAAAAACAGAAAGTCTCTGTACAGTGAGCAATGTACAGGCATTGTATACTATATTATTGTACATATAATGATTGTGTCCCAACAGTTAAAGCTAAGAAACAAGCTAAAAACCACCTCACTCCGACATATTATGACAAGATAGACAAACACATATAGAGAAGTCAGGTCTTAAAAACTGAGAATAGTAGTTAGACAGTATGACAGAATATTACCCATTGTTCTTACAACCTAGCACGGTAGTGCTTTGTATATATGGATGGGTGAGGTTTACCATGGGGCCAATGTATGGGGCTATGATATAGTATTAGCTAGGTATGGTATGTAAATGTACAAACTGTGTGGGGCTAAGTTTCAATGCTAATACACTCACATACATAGCGTGGTATACTGGGCCGTGTAAATAATAAGGTTGAGAAAACAACTTGCACAAGGAAAATCCACCCCCCATTCCCAGTATAATATGAGTATTGTACTAATACACTATAACAGATCTATAGCAATGAACCTGTCAAAAACCATTACAGTATGTAGATAAGTTGCCTTCTTAATGAGAGGGATTCCTACTATAACCTCATGCAGGCAAGATAGAGAACTGATTTCGAAGTGGGAACCTCAAAGTGTGTCTTATTTCAGTGGTATTAAACTGTGAGGTTGACGTGTATGTTACTCACCTTAGGATTAGGGGCTTCAGTTGAACTATCTTGAGCTGGTCTTTTGGTCCCTCTTACTGGTCCTGGCTGCTCTTCTTCTGTCACGCTAGCCTTGTTTTTATGAACTTTCAATTGCTGTTCATCTTCCTCCTCCTCCTCCTCCTCTTCCCCCTCACTGCTTAAAACCTCCCCATCCTCGAGCTCCCCCTCACTCAGTTCTCCCTCCTCTTCTTCCCTAGTATCCTGTGCTTTAGTCTTCGCCACCATATCTTCATTTGTGGCATTGTTTATTCCAGCTTGTTTTTCCTTTACTTCAGAATACTTGTTTTCATTCTGCTCCACTACATTTTGCTCCACATCCTCCTCGTCCTTTCGGGCTGGCTTGAGATATTTTTCTTCTTCTGTTTCTCCCTCCTCACTTACAAGTTCAATACCTTTTCCATCTGTCCCTCTCTCCTCGTTTGATAGGTCAAGATCTTTTTCTTCTCCTGTCTCTCCCTCCTTTCGTTCTAATTTTTCTTCTGCTGCCTTCCCCTCTATGTTTACTAGTTCGAGATATTTTACTTCTGCTGTTTCTCCCTCATCACTTACTAGTTTAATATCTCTTTCATCTGTCTTTCTCTCCTCGTTTAGTACGTCAAGATCTTTTTCTTCTGCTGCCTTCCCCTCTATGTTTACTAGTTCGAGATCTTTTTCTTCTTCTGTTTCTCCCTCCTCGCTTATTAGTTCAATATCTCTTTCATCTGTCCATCTCTCTCTCTCCTTGTTTCGCAGGTCTTTTTCATCTGTCTCTCCCTGCCTTTGTACTACTTCAAGATCTCTTTCATCTGTACCTCTCTCCTCGTTTAGTATGTCAAGGTATTTTTCATCTGTCTCTCCCTTCTTTTGTACTAGTTTGAGATCTTTCTCATCTGTCTCTCCATCCTTGTTTACTAATTTGAGTTTTTTTTCCTCTTCTGTGTTTCCCGCCATCTCTTCCACATGTACCTCCTTCTTTTGTATACTTTCTGCTTTCTCTTCCATCGTCTCCAGTTTATTAGCTTCTTCCTCTACTCCCTCCTCAACCATCTGTGCCACTCCTTCCTCTACCATCTGTGCCACTCCCTCCTTCACCATCTCCTGCTGATTTATGTTGTCTCTTTTACCATCAGATGGCTCAATATCCTGATCTACCATAATTGGCTCATCTTCATCATTGGCCCCCTGGTTCTTTTCCCTCTTTGCTTCCATTATCTCCTTCTGTTCTTTTTCCACTTCTACGTCTTGCCCCTTTTCTCTCCTCTCGTCCACTGCCTCTTGTTCTCTTCCTTCTTCCTTCTTCATATCCTCTACTGTCTGTTCTAGTTCCTTAACCACCACTTGCTCTTCCCCATTTTCTACTTTCTCTATCACATCTTCATCCTCAATCCTCAATGTTTCTCCCTCCATCAATTTTTCTTGTTGATCTTCGTGATTGTCTACTTGTTTGTCTGCCATTATACTGTCTCCTTGCTCATTTTCTTTTACTTTCTCCACCTCCTCCTCTCCACTTATCTCCTCTAATACTTCCGCATCCTCCTCTTTCATCACCACATTCTCCTCCTCCTCCCCCATAGTTTTTTCTTCTAACACTCCCTGCTCCTCCTCATCCTTCTCCTCTCCCTTCTCTTCCTCCTCCATAGCTCCTTCTTCTAATGCTCCCTCCTCCCTCTTCTCTTCCTTCTCTTCTTGAGCTGTATCTTCCATCACTCTGGTTTTCTCTTCTTCCTCCTCCTTCCCCTTCACCTCCGCTGTTGTAACCTTCATTAATGTCTCCCCTCCTGTTTGTTTGTCCTCTCTTGTTTGTATCTTATTGCTGTCTTCCTCCTTTTCTTCCTCATTAACTGTCTCTGTGATCACATCATATATACCCTCTCTTGTATCTTTGGTATCTTTTGCTAACTTATTCTCCATCTCCTCTATTTCATTCTCCTGTTCTTGCTTCTGCTCTTGGATGGGCCGCTCTACTTTCGTGTTCATTTCATTGCTCATATCAAGATTATGATCCTCTGTTTGTGTATCCTGATCTTCCTCCTCCACCTCCATATTTCTTTCCGTTACCAAACTATCCTCCGCCACACTCTTCTCCTCTGCTTCTTTTACCATTCTATCCCCCTCTTCCTTCATTTCCCCCATCTCCCTATCTTCCTTCCTCTCTACCTCATTCTGAACCTTTTCCTCATCCACTTTCTCTTCTTGAATTCCCTCCTCCACCTTATCCACCACATCAACTCCAACTTTTTGTTCAATCACATTCACTTTCCGTGTGTCTCCCACCACCTCCATATCCTCCTCCTCCTCCTCCACCTTCACCCAACTCTCTGTCCCTTCCATAATACAATCTGACATATTATCAGTCATAAAC